>CAHIKZ030005566.1:3505000-3585295 GCA_903632075.3 Acanthosepion pharaonis
AAGGGAACTGACAAAGCTATTATTTTGTTGACAAAGAAAAAAAAAAAAAAAAATATATATATATATATATATATATATATATATATATATATATATATATATATATATATATATATATATATATATATATATATATATATATGTGTGTGTGTGTATATTGCTTCAGCGTTGTTTTTTATGGATATCCATACTTGAATAGATACACTGTTTATTAAACAGTATACGGTCTCTCGCGGAATTCGAAACTGCGTCCCCTAAGGGGAACCGTCATTACATCTGATGTACCTTAACCACTCGGTCTCGAAGGACCTCCAGGCCAAACAAAGCCCGAACATTTCTTTTGAACACAGACCTTTCCCGATTCTCGAAACATACATATCTACTGTTTCGTACACTAACGTAAACAATGACAATTTTTATGAATCGCTTTATCATTTATATCATATTTTAATCTATTGCTTAAACGTGTTGTTTTTTAATGGATACCCATATTTGAGTAGATACTCAGTTTTTATTTATTTATTAAACAATATATTTATTCATTTCTATGTACCGGCCTGAATATCCAAGAAAACTATGCACTTTCGGGCGTAATTCGAACCTACGTTGTCTAGGATGCCTCATTAAGTCTGACGTGCCTTGAGCTCCTCCTGGATATTTTAATATTATGCTCTTCCTAGATCTAAGCTTTAATCAATCAATTAATAAATCAGTCTATCTATCTATCTATCTATCTATCTATCTATCTATATATATATATATATATATATATATATATATATATATATATATATAAAAAGAAAGAACAGCAAGATATATAATCCGGTGTTCTTATAGATAACAATATAATTTTAAAAAATCTAGACGACAGGCTTTAACGGAAGTTAGATTTCATTGAAAAATACATCCCTTCGCACGACGCAAACGTAGCAATAAGTGATACATTAAATTATAGACATATTGAAAACCCAGCCACCCCTGTCTAGAAAAAATAAATTTATCTGTAACCTTGAAAACATGAATTTTTGTTTTAGCTGTGTATTTAAAACCCAGTAATTTTAAAAGTTACTCCAAAAATTCGCTTGAGGATGAAATGGAACTAATATCTTTAATTTAATCACAAAATTAAATTCGTGGCTTTTAGCTTCCATTTTTGAAACATGGTTAGAACTATGTAGCGAAAAAAACATATTTTAAATCAATTAATTTATATATATATATATATATATATATATATATATATATATATATATATATAGAAGGATATGATATATACATTATTATTTATCAGGACACTGTTAGCAAATTGATGACAAAGTGAAAAAACTATAACATGATTCGTCATCTAGAAGAATTTCATCGGTCTAAATTAATGTATTTTTTGTTGATGGAAGTATATATAAGTAAGAAGTCAGTTGAGAAATATAATAACACAGACGTCGTTTATATTTGTGCACCTATACGAATTCGTGATGATATTGGAACCCTGGAATTTACATATTACAAATTTTAAAATTTAATTAATTTTTTTAGACATATATGAGCTTGTAATTTTGATTTCATTCATTTTCCCTATGATTTTATTTTTTCTTTCTATCATTTATATTATTAAGTGTCCTACATTGTGATGAAAAGAGATAAGCAAGCTTATATGCCACAGCATTGTCAAGATGGTTGTTATAAGCAGATCCTGATTTCAGGAGACGGCAGCAAATATTACACACTCACGACGAGAATTCAGGTGGAACGTTATATATGGCCTACTCTCTAAGATCATTATTTAACTATTCTTTCTAAATGCAGATAAACACAAGAAGCATATTGGCATCTTTAATGAATTTTCTCACGTCTTCTCTGTCAAGGGATTACTCCTAGTAATTACCCACGATCGGTAGTACTATAACCAGTTATGACTATGCATATTTATAAGCACTCAACGTATGCTAGTTTGAAGGGAAAACAATTATATTCTTTTTTTAATCATTTCATTTCAACCAAGGCAATAAAGCCATTAAGACGCAAGGAGATGACTGAGGGCGAGAGATTAAGAGAGAAAAAGTCTGTTAAAAATTAAGAAGATAGAAGAAAATCATAAAGCAAAAAGAGAGCCCCACAAGCAAAAAATGCAATACAAGAATCTATTAGCATAGAACTTAGAGTTACATCGAGTCATTCCGACTGTAAAATAATCTCGCGCTGTGCTGAAATTCATAAAGTCTAGGTATTATGGAGGAAAGCTCATCAGATAAATTATCATGAAAATATTTATAGAAAAGCTACAGGGAGACTACATTAAGGCGTTGCAAAAGGGAATGAAGCGTAAAAGACTGGTATAACATTGCAATTTTTTCTTTGGATTTTATAAAGAATCACTGAATATATAGCAGGAGCAACAGATCAAATGTGGTAGCACTATTCAAAGCAAGAACGAATGATGGATCTATAAATATGTAAGATAGATTCTGGCGATAAAAATTGTCTAATACGACACAGTGGATCAACTTTTCTAGCAGCAGGCATAGCAGTTGATTGAATGTAATCGTTTTACCTTATTCTGAGCAAGTGCAATGAATTACTCTCCTGAAGGTTAGCATCAGCTACCAGGAAGGCAAATTATGTTCCATAAGACGATTAAAAGAGAGCTCTTTCGTTTTAAAAGAAACAAGTCATTTCTTGCTCCAGTTAACAAAAGATTAAGATTAGTTGGCAATTTAACCTGATAGAACCGAGACTTGCCATTATGACAGGAGTAAATAGTTGTGTCACCAGCATAGATACCGATGAGAGAACTGATATGACCAGGAAGATCATTTATGGAAATCAGAAATAATGTAGGGCAAAGGATAGAGCCCTGTAAAGACGCTTGCATTAATGCAAAATGATTTAGATAACGAGACGTTCAAGAAAAGCTGAATCAGTTAAAAAAATAGTCCATAAATAAACCTTCAACTTGTAAAGAAGACATGTTAAATGATTTCGAGATATTCAAAGCAACAACTCGAGCTTCACCATTCTTATCTAAAGTTTGATATTCTCTTTCAGAAATAATTGTTAATATATCAGCAGTTGATTAGAGTCTCTGGTACATTGTCAAAGGGATAAATGTGCGGAAATGCAAATCAAAAATTTGTTTTTGATATAATTTTGAAGTGAATGTGTACTAATAAAATATTAGATTTATCTAATTTCGACCACCGATCTCTGGCGCCAAATATGCAATTACTCCCGCAATCCTTTCCTTTAATAAAATTAAAGTGATTCAATTTGCTTAATTACATATAACATAATTACTACACTTTGTCATTTCGATAACATCAGTTAAATTGCATTTCAACCAACATATTACAAGGGGAAGAGAGTTTGTTGACACAAACTTCCACCGGTCTGACTTCATTTCAGAAATAACTGCAAAATGAAACATGCAGCCATCTCATACACTATTTCACAAATTTAACCAATTTATGAGCAACGTATCAAGTATTTTTTGTAATTATTTCTACCAATCAAGGCGATTAAAAGCCACTAAAACTCAAGTGGTTACTATTAATGAAGGAAATAATAATTGTATGCGAGGAGACAGAAAATGAGGTTGTATTTAAAAAAATAGTTAACTCGATATCACGGACCGAACATGTCAGAAACAACGAAGCTTTAGAGAAAATAGTAAAATGTTTGAAATTTCTAGGCTACATAATGAGGAAAGAAGCCTTGGAATATCTGATACTCATATGATAGGTTGAAGGCAAGAACAAAGGATAACAACGCATAACCTACTTAGTGACCTTGAGTAAATGGCTGACGAAACAGGGTTTAGGGGAAATAACAGAAAGACGAAATTTGTTAAGAGCTAAAAAAAAGGACAGGAAGTTGTGGAGAGCCATGATCACCTACGTTTGGAGGGGACAAGGAACATAAAGAAAAAGTTGATTGGAAAGTAACAAGCTGGGTGAGAAGTGCGGAGGAAGAAACCGTTAGCAATTAGTTTCTGATTACAAGTAACAACTTCAAATTTGAAATTATGAGACCTAGCTGCCAATCTAGTACTACGCTTAAATTCGTGAAGTCGAAGTACCAAAGTGGAAAGCTGATCAAAGCAATTTTGATGAAAATATTTTTTAAAATTTCATGGAAGCTGCGTTACAGAAAAATGATTACCAATATCGGGTATTATAGTTTGTTTTAATACAGTTTGTATTAATTATAAATTTACAAACAAGGCAATGAAGCCACTATGGCACAAAGTGTTAATGAGTGTAAAAGAAATTAAGAAAAGTAAAAAAAAATATTAAAGGTACAAAACAATAACAGAATAGACATTTAGAAGACAGAAGATAATTTATTGATATTGAATTTAAATTTTTGAAGATCAAAGTTGACTAAAAAGCAAGAAACCTAAATTGAGTTACACAAGCGAGAAGTGCGAGAGAAGAAACTGTTAGCATAGAACTTACGGCTATATCTAGCTATTTCAACTGTAAAGTGATGAGGCCTAGCGGTCGATCTCGTATTGCGTGTCAATTCACAAAGTCTAGGTACCAAAGATGGAAGCTCATCACTGCAATTAGCATGAATATATTTAGATAAAATGCATGGAAATGATACGTTATAGCGATGGGAAAGTTATTGAAGTCAGTTTAGGACATAAAACATTGCAGGTTCTCCTTTGTATTTTATCAAAAATCTCTAAAGATAAAACAAAAATGGCAGCAATTCCTTACTTTAATCATTTAGGCCAATGTCCCGTGAGATAATCCTGAAACTAAACCTTAGAGTTTTAATCCCACTGTTAAAAAATGATAACATTAGTTTGGCTGAAATTAGTGTAAGGCTTTTATTTTGTTTACAAGTTTTCTTTATGCTATCGAAGATATTCTGTGGCGACTGGGATCGACTAATTTAAACCTGTTTTCTATTTACTTGGAATTATGTGATATACTCGTTTATCAATTGGTAAATAAACTAGCATTATTTTCTAACTTGATCCGTCAATCGTTTGTTTAATCTCCTCTGTGGGGATGCAGCTTGGATTTTACGAGTTTGTAATGTAAATACGACTCATACTCATTTCTTTCAAAAGCTTATTCCTTTCCAAGCTTCTTGAACCATTACAACAGTTTTAACTGTATTTTCTCTCCCAAAAGAAAACAAACCTTTAGGAGATCTATTCTTTTTTATAAGCAATCAAAATCGTCAAATACCCTTGCTAGCACCAAAACTCTACATGAAACAAACCATGTATCAGATTGGCTGAGAATAAACAAAACTCGAGCCACCTACCGGCCCAAAGAGAATCTATGTGCAGTAATTGCGTTACGCTTGAATTCCGGTTATTTTGGGTGTAACTCTTCGAATGTCATATTAAGTTGTGCTTAGTAAACTTTAAGACATGGGCAAATCTCAGTTCCCTTAATGTGGATTGACATCATTATCAGAAAATACTGGCCTCTCGCTATAATTAATAGATACCAATGTAATTTAAACTTTTCAGTCGTTTGCTGAAACAAACTTCCAATTGTTGATTTGCTTCAGTGAACAGTGTTGATGTCGATTTAAATAACCAGCCGAGAATATTCTTGTTACATTCCCTGTCGACTTGTTGATAACCCTGATAAATGTCTCGCTATTGAAACTAATCAGAAACATCGACAAATAAGCGAATAAAGACTGAACAATCGAATGTCTTTGCATATCATCTCAATACCAGAGCGATCCCGAAATAAAATTAGATTAATCATGAGCAACGCTAGTGTGAGCTCAAATTTGATTGGCTATTGATTAGTAGACAATTTATTGATTAACATTCCCCAGACTTTGTGAACAGACCTTACTCTGGAATACTATCACATTTCTAATAGACAAATTACGGATCGAACTTACAGACACTCAAACAAAAAAGATAATTCTTAAAGTATTCCACGGGATTCGAAGTTACTCTCAATAGCTTTTGAGATAAACGCATTTACTTTTACGAACATACGCGTAAAAATTTCCTGATTTTCCCTTTATAATTCTGATGAATCATAATTCATAATTTAATGATTGAAGAAGCACTTATGTAGTTTCCTGACTATAAATTACAGTTTAAAATTCCCGTATCGCAATATATTAAATATTTAAGCTAAGCTTATTAACTTTATGATTGCAGTAGCAATCATAAGTCTGAATGAAGGTCATCATTTAAAGAAGTAAGAGGGTACAAATGAAAGAGTTATTGCCTATTTTTTTCTTTCTTTCTTTCTTTCACTCTTATCGGGTAGAAAGAAAACTTCTCACGGTTCGTAGAACATTAAATTTATTTATAAACCGCGAGAACTTTGTTTCCGACCAAATATTAAACATGCTTTTTTTTCTCATGATAACAATATAGCGTTTGTGATATATCTTTTTCTTACGTCTTTCCACGCAACGGGGTGAGAAAATTCCCTGCATGAGTACAGGGAATTTTTGCTTCTAAATTAGCTAAATGGTGTAAGCTTCTGACATAAGTTTTGGAACAACGAGAACAACAGACAATAGAATCTGATTGGGTATATTTTGATCAATAAACACTTCTTGCATGTAATTTGTTTGAACTGTTAATTGAAGCTAGAAATAAGAAAAAAAAACTTTTGACTTGTATGATATTTGGATGTATAGCAAGTAAGCATTTTTGTTTTATTCAAAGCATCATTTTAAACATATATAAAGGATCAGAGAAACACAAGAAATATCTTGTGCAAGTAACAAGAATATTGAAATGCTTCGCGTAACCGACAAATTTCTCAGCAAATCGGTTCTCTTTGGTAACTGATCTGATTCTCATATTTTAAATAACATTCATCAATATCAATCCTTATTTCGTATGTCGGCCTCATGACAAAACAAAATTTTCAAAATTTAACAGAAGCCAGTTATTAAATGTTATTAATTATCACTGAAATTTGATTACCTTTATGAAAATTAACTTCTCTTTGAAATAGCTTATGTTAAAACTTTTGATTGTAATGGAATATATATATATACATTAGATATATGTGGGATATGTATACATTGTAAGGATGCCTTCTCACTGGACTTATTAAACATTTACAGTGAAGCAATCCGGTGATAATTAGATGTCCAAGCAGGATTCAGTATTGCAGATGACACAATGTTTAAAACAGATATAGAAAGGGAAGTACAACTACTCCCCAGAAAGTAATAAAGGAAAGTGTGATGGAAAGGTATAAACATCAAATGTAATGACAGAATGTATGGTTGTCTTCCAAATGGATAGCCCAACATGCGAATTACAAACTGGGGGCAGCAAAATGAAGCAAGTATAGGAATTTAAATATCTAGGAAGATGCAACACAGAAATCAGAAAATACATTGAAATAGAGAAAGTGCTTTCCAAAAGCTAAACAAAGTATAAAAAACATTTCATTAGAAGCAAACAAAATACTACTGAACTGTTATGTAATATCAGCATTCCTGTATGTCAGTAAGTACCGAACAATCTCATCAAAGGTGAAGAGGAGACTTGAAGCAACAGAAATACGGTTCTGAAGGAGGATGCTGAGAATACCATGGAGCGACCATGTGAGCAACGACAAAGTTTTAGAGAAAATAAAAGCAAAAAGGACACGTATAATTAACATCATAAAGAGACAGTTAAAATTTCTAGGACACAAAAGATGGCTTGGAAAATTTGACACTCACCGGAAAAATTGAACGATGCAAGAAAGAAAGAGGATGCAACGCATAGGCTGCTTAACGCATTTGTGTAAACGGATGGAAGAAGACGGATTAGGACACATACTAAAAGAGACAAATATTACTAAGAGCTACAAAAGACAAAAAATGTGGAGAGCCAAAGTCAAGCAAGTCCCGAAGAGACACAGCACTGAGAAATATATAATATATATATATATATATATATATATATATATATATATATATATATATGTGTGTGCGTGTGTGTGTGTGTGTGTGTGTGTATATATATATATATATATATATATATGTATGGGACAAATATTTTAAAAAACAACAGCGATAAAATAAAAAAAAGGCAAGCGGTAAGACGTTGAACATGTTTAGCTAGGCTGTAAAACATCGGACGCCAGAAATTTTAAATTTAATCTTAAGCGCCCATACATCTTCAGACTTTTCTAGATGCATAATTATTACCGACGTTTGTTTATATTTTTGTTTAATTCCTCCTACATATATATATATATATATATATATATATATATATATTATATATATATATATATATATATATATATATATGATCAATAAAATTATTTATATGAATATCCTTTATATATATATATATATATATATATATATATATATATGTATTTATTTTAGATAAACACGCCATTGACCGGAGAACTCGATTCGTCTAACCGAAGAGTCTTGCATCAGCAGCAGTAAAAATCACTGTTTATAAATTCACTTTTCTCCGCGAGAGCTCATCCGAAATAATTTTTTTCAGGAGCATGTATATATAGTCATCCACAGACAGACTGTTTCGCTATAGACTTCCGAAACAGACACGCATTCATTTAGAATCCTTTTGTTTTTCTTTTCACTTCTTTAAGTAGGTATTCCACACAGTAATATTAGAAGATCTGCCAGGAATGGTGAAATGTAAGAGCCAGGGCGCAAATTTACTGTAGATGACCTAGTGATTAAGGCCCTATCTAGGCATTTACGTTGTCGTGAATTAGTTTTCCCTTTAATCAGAGTCGCCTTTTTTATGTCAAAATTGTGTTTAGTCTCGTTACGGTGGGCAAACGAATCATTTGACGTATTTTTTTTTTTAATATATCTTTTGTGTTCATATTGTGACGTCACCCTGGCCTCTCTTCCCCCGCATACCCTGTGACGACCAATGTGACTTGGTATTGGTCGCGGCGCCAAATGTGACGTTCTAACCCTTTGCTGATTCGGATGGGAATCTGGTTAGATTCAGTATCACCTTTGTCGTTCTCAGCTGGCCTCCAACGTCTGGTTACCGAAGTAACTGCTTTGATTTCTAGTCTAACCTACCCACGTTATGATTTGATCTTAGGTAGACGAAATCAATCAGTCGCCGGGCCGTAATGCGAGCCGAAATTGAGCAAAGGTGATATCGCACAAGTATATGTAAAAGAAAATAAAGTAACAACTCGAAAGGTTCAAATGTGTTTAAAAAAAAGAATAACAAATATTTTTATATCTGGTTACTGAATACAGGACAGCGTCTTTCTCCCAAACCGCTTCTATGGATACGTGACACTTTGCGTTTGTTAGGCGAGTCTTAATATCTTAAGTTGTTTTTCAACTGGTCTCTTCAGATGATATTCGTAAAACTTGTTTCGGTGGTGTGAGAACGACGTAGTTCTTCAAAAATAAATTGTTTTTGGTCAGAAGTTTAAGTCGGAATGCGTGGATATCTTTCAGTCCGCTTCCTGCGAGGCTGGTCTCCGAGCTCACATCTCAACTCTGCTCTGTCACTCTCTCTTCGTCTGCCCGCGTCTCTCCAACTGCCACTGTCTACTCCGTTTATATGGACGCCGACCAAACCCGGGAATTCAACGGACTCAACCGGAAATCGCACGTTTCGCCGATTTCTTGCTACGGGCCGCTCATTTTTACACCACTTGAACATCATAATATTTTAGATTTCTCATTTATTAATCCCACATATTTTATTACTTAAACTTTATTTTTAGTGGATACTCGTATTTGAGTAGATGCACTGTTTATTTATTAAACAGTGTATTCATTTTCATCTACCGGCCTGAATATTTGAGAAATCATATTAGAAAAATATATATACGGGAGAGCACACATTTTCCTAAGTTTTCTCGAATATTGAAGCCGGTAGATGAAAATAAATAATTATACTATTTAATAAGTAAAAGAAGCGTCTACTTAAACATGGGCATCCACTAAATATAATGTTTAAGTAATTAATGTAATATAATATTTCTTTTAAGAGTCATTTACTACAAGAACAGTTTGTCTGCTTTCTGTTTTCTCACGAGATTCTTTTTATATACACATAACAGCATAGCATTGGCAGATGACACAGTGTTTATGACAAATTCAGCAGCAAAACTGAAAGAAACTTTAAACAACTTAGTTTATGAAATCTAGAAGGAAGAACTGGCTAATAATTGCAAGGCTACGAAATAGATCTTGGTAATCAAGCAGAAAAACCCACAATGTGATTTACGCACCGAGAACACCAAAATTTAAAAAAATGCGTAAAATCATCCATCTAGACAGAAAGCTGATTGATTAGATTTTATGGCTTATTAACCCTTTTGAGGATTATTTGAAGCCATGAAATATTTTTAGATTGTGAGAATTTGGGGGGGAGATAATAATAATTTAGGGATACGAGTCTTACTAATTAACCTATAGTTGGAGGAGAAGAGGTGGATTCATACATACACCAAGGGTAATTAAGCGTAAATGAATATAACGAACCGAAATGAAAGTAGAACTCGGCTCTCCAATTAAAAATTTCGAACGATTATCATTTACACCACCCGCATATTTAAGCTTACAGCACCTGGTATTCCCGAGCGGTCACCCATCTAGCTACAGGCACGTCTTGATGTTTCTTAACTTCGGTCATCGTACGGGAACCGATGTTTCAATGTGATATGGCCGTAAACCCTAGGCACACTAGGGAGAGTAATATAGACTTTCAATAAATAATAAGTTCATAAATTGAGTTACGTTCAAAACAACTAAAAAGCATATTAGAAAAGAAAAGTATGCTGATCTATTATAATGATCGTAATGACTGTGAAAACTGGAAAATATCACCACAAATTAAAAATGGTTGGAATAAATTAGATGGTAACAAGAATCTCGGAAAATCTGCTTCCTATTCCTTGCTCCCTTGCCAACTAGAATCTCTAAATGCAGAGCCAATTGCCATTTTCTGTATTCCTGAAACCTGTTCTTTTATTGTCCTTTCTGCTCACTAAAGTCTTCTCATTCGCTTACACTTCTAGTAACCTAATACGTCGTAGTGGCATTATCGCCTTGAAATGAAAAAAACAAAACAAACTTATCCCCAGCTTCAATAAACAATCAAACATTAAAAAACTAAATGATTGTATATTAAATATTGCTATACATTAATGGTGCCTATTAGGCGGAAAATCTGGAACATTTACAAATCACACTAAATATAATGAACAAGAATAATAAACTTATTTTCTTTTATATTTTATACTGTTTAGCTATAAACAATTGAATAAAATCACATTTTTCAACACAGTGATTATAAATCAGCTACGTGTCGACAATCGCGTGTTATTTGTAACATTTCTCTTCGAAGTTGCGCAGGCGCACTAAACACTCAGAAACAAATATGCGATTAAATCATGCGGAAGTGGAAGAATTTGATTCACGAAAGACAACCAAATAAATAATTTACTATTTTCTTTTATTTTAGGATAGCATTTCTGTAAATTTATTTTTATTGCTGTAATTTTTCCAACATTAAAGTAATTTACGACGTGGTCGAATGTGATTTGATAATATATCCCAATGAATGTCAAATGACAATATGTCTATATTTATTTTTGTGAGCACAGACAGACATGCATACATCATCAGCACACGCACACACATACAAACGTATTTGAAGAGGTTTTCTTAAATTTAACAGACAAAATGAGATTTTGGGTTTTTTTTTTTTTTCATTTTCCAATTATCTAATAAATTCTTGCATATCTGGAGTAAAGTTTTAGATAAACCGGCAAAGTTATTTTTTAGTACATTCGAACGCGTCAGATATTATCAGGAACTAAATATTTGAATTACGTATAGTCGGGAATGGTTATTGGCAACATGCTGGTATTAGGGTGAATTCAAATATGCGTGTATCGTATGAGTGAAGTCATTTGTAGTATATATATATATATATATATATATATATATATATATATATATATATATATATATATAACTGAAAATCATCAAACAGAGTTGATTCCTTTGTTCACATTTCCTCTATATATATATAAATGCGCTAAAAATTTAACTAGTCTCTTTCCCAATAGTTGTATCAAATTTAAATCAATATCTATCTATCTATCTATCTATCTATCTATCTATCTATCTATCTATCACACACACACACACACACTAGATAGATAGATAGATAGATAGATAGATAGATAGATAGATAGATAGATAGATAGACTCATAAAAAGGCCAATATAAATAAAATGAAAAGGAAAACTTATCATTAGACGACACGTTTCGTCCTCTGTGGGGCATTATGAAGGAAAATGCAAGGATTTAATTTGAAATAAATGAGCGTTAATTTATATATTAATAATAAATTAATAATTTTCACCTGATTGATATCAATCATCACCTGAAGATTGTGTATGAAAATACACTGTTGTGTTAGCTGGGTCACCACTTCACATACACGCAAGAACACGTACGCACACACAAGCACACGCACACACACACAAACATACACACACACATATATATATATATATATATATATATATATATATATATATATATATATATATATATATACATACATACATACATACGTTATTGTTATTACTTAAATATTATTTTTTAGCGAATACTTGTATTTTGAGTAGACATTCCGTTTCTTTATTGAAGAGTATATTAATTGATTTTCACCTACCGGCCTGAATATTCTAGAAATGTTATTAATGAAAAATATGCGCTCTCCGGCAGGATTCAAACCTGCATTCCCCTTGGGAAAACCGTCATTATATTTGACTCAGCTGCAAAGTGTCTCGATGACCAAGTTGAATAGTGCGCTTCAAAACATTTTTTTTTATTTGGCTCTCGAAATAGACATATCTGCTCAAAAATATACTGTTTAATAAATACGAAACTAAACGGTTATGTCTCTTTCGAAGAACAATGTTCGTATTCCAGTCACTTACGCACAAATCCCCTTTCGACGTTTGGAATTCATCTATCCTCCTCACTAGTTACAATTTAAAATATTATGACTTGTATCTGGAAAAATTTTCAAAAAAAGTTTTTAATGCAATTAAAAAAGTTTTTAATCCATTTGGAAAAAATAAGATTTTTTTTTTCTTTTTGTTCTTCTTCTATGGGCCATGTCCCTTCAGTACATTAATGATCATGGCTTGTCACAATTTCCTGTTCTTTGTCGCTCGTTAAACGTTTTTAGCTCTCCTAAACACAGATCGCTATCCATTTACACAAGTTCGCTAGTTAGGTTATGCGTTGTTTCCTCTTTCCCTCTTGACATCAATCTATCCTGTGAGTATCAAATTTTCCACTCCCTCTTTCCTCATTATATGCTCTAGAAATTTCAACAAATTATTTTCGAAAGGCATCTTTCTTTAGGCCAGTGTATCTTCACAGTCACACTTTCCGTCCTCTAATAAAACACTTTCCAACCTCCAATAAAACACTTAATGTTAAGATATTTAAATGTTTGTACTTGTTTGATTTTGCTATATCCGATTTGCAATTTGCATTTTCGGAAAACAACAATGAATTCTATCTTCTTGCAATATATGGTTAGCCATTTCTTCTCGCTTTCTTTAAATAACTTCTGTAGGAATTGTTGTAGTTTTCTTTCTGTCTCTGCTATCAGCAGTGTGTCATCTGCATATCTTACGTTGTTAAAACTGTGGCCCCCGATTGTGATTCCAGGTAAAACTTGTAATTCTCTCAAAATTGCCTCACTGTATAAGTTGTATGAGTCTGGTGAGAAGACACATCCTGTCTTACACCTTTTTCTACTTTTGTATATTTACTGAATTCATTTTCTATCCATATACAGACGGGTTGCTAGGAGTTTGCTGTTTTATTATTCTTAAAATTCAAGAAAATATGTTTCGGCTTTAAATAACCCACAAAGGGTTGATAAACAATAAAAACAAACAAACAAACCAGTCTAACATCCGCATAGCTTGCGTCTTCTGTATTTATCTGAATGTCATGTTTTTCTGAATTATATAGATATAATTAGGAAGAATTTCTTAATATTTCGTTCAATAAAACATTTGACACGCATATTTACTGGACTAAACGGAAGCTTTTATCAACGCAAATATATTCTTCCTGTAGTAAGTGGGTATCTAATTCTTTTCCATTAGACTAGAAAACATTCGAGAAATTGTCATTGTAAATACTCATTATAAGACTACCATTTCGGTTTTTTTTATTAATCTTCAGATAGGAAAAAAATTCGTCTGAAAAAGCAATTTCACAGAATGATTGATCTCACCCTGATATGTTTTTAATCATTTCACTCCACGAAAAGGTAACAAAGCCACTAAAACGCACGGGGTGGGTAAAGAGTGAAAGAATAAAAGAGACGCTATTAAGGAGCGAGAACAAAAGAGGAATTAAGAAAGCAAAAGATAACGATTCTTTTATTCAATCATTTCAGTAAAAGCAGATCAAAGAAACCACTAAGACACAATGCGCGACTGTGTTTGAGAGAATATGAGAAAAGACATTATTAAGGTGAGAAAAAAAAGTAGGAATCATAATGACTGGAGATAACGAGTGACGTTGCATTTCAATTTTTGAAGATCAATGTTGACAGAGAAGCAAGAGGAGTTCCACAGGCGAGAAGTGCAAGAGAAGAAACAGTTAGCATAGAACTTAACGGTTACATCTAGTCACTCCAATTATAAATGATGAGACCTTGCCGCTAAATCCAGTACTGCGCTTAAATTCATAAAGTCTAGGAACCATAGTGGAAAGTTCATCAGAACAATTACCATGAACGTATTTATAGAAAAGACACAGGAAGATTTATTACGGCATTTAGTTTATTAACATCTGCCTCCATCACACTTTTAAAGATTCTGATTCTATTTTATTCTGATCTTCTCATAAAATAAACATTTTTACATATATTATCAAAGTGTATACATTTGTGTGATTTTTTTGTTGTTGTTTTTTACGAAATGTTCGTCCAATAAAAGTCTCCAAAGCCACTCAAGGTGTAGAGTTATTAAATTACGATGTTATAGAAGGTTAAGAAAGAACAGATTGTGAAGATACGTACGACAGGTAACACTTGGCCCTAGACATGAAGGTGATAATATTGTAGTCTTCAGGGAAGAACCCTCTCGGGAGTCTGTTCCATAATTTAGCACCGTTTAAGAAATAGTTGTCCGAGTAGCTTCGTATTATATTAATAGGAAGGAATTTTCCTTCTTACTAATATAATACGAAGCTAATAGTGATGACGATGATTTGACCCTTTGTAAATGTCATGACGGGTCTTAGTTGTAAATGTTTTAACTAGTGGAACGTGTGAATGCATTTCTTAGAGTCTAGTGTAGCGACAGGAATACAACGTTGCGTCAGTAGGATATGCGATGTAGCGTATAAAATAATATATCGATTATACGCTTTTGAACGCTGTCAATCCTGGAAGGAGAGGATTGGATGGCTCCAACAAAGATATGGCAACCTACTCCATTTTAGGTCTAAATTAACTCTTGTAAAGATAGAGTATTAAAACAATTTACCTAATTCAGACTGTTGTCCACATCTCTATTGCCATATATATTCATGGCGTTTCGATTGTTTTACGCTCCATTCTTCTTCAGGTGATATATGATGGAATTTCGAATCGAATCCTTTATTTAAGACTAAATACAGAGTTCGGTTCGAAATTCCAACATAGATCATCTAACAAATGAAACATTAAGTTTTCTACGTGTATAAAAGATATATAAACATTTTTGTAGTTAATGATTGGTGAAGATTTCGTATTTATTTTTATATAAGTAATGATTTTAGACAAATGATACAGTAGAATTTTTGTAGGTTGTGGCCAAGATGACAAATTTAGTCTTCTGTCTTGTTTTCAGTTTCAGCAAAAATGTTTGTGGAAGCTGAATTCCAGATTCTGAACTCTACTATCACACATGAATAAGGAGCATAAAAAATTCTTTGTTGCAACATATCTAGTAAAATAATGTAACACATTACTTACCGACACATTTCATTTGTTTCGCCATTTTTCAAAAGTGACATGTTCACGATATTTCTGCTGTTACGCTCCATTCTGCTTCAGGTGAAATACAACGACGTTTGAAGATTATATATACAGAGTAATTTAGGATGACTTGATTTTTGATAAAAAGAAGATATACTACCTAAAAAGCAATTCTTAGTAATCTTCCCACTATAAATATTCCAAGATGCTATATTAGTCCTTGCCTCTTGATTGGTATAGGTCTCCATTAAGACAACATGCAATAGATAAACTGCCGCCTAAATTGCGCAAAAAATGAAAATAAAATTGACATCTCATTTTAACAGATATATTTACCAAAATTACACAAAAAATATATTTAAATACGAAAGACTAAATTTATTCAATAAAATCACCATTGCCTTCAACCACGGTCTCCAGACAACTTCAGAATTTTCTGCAATTCTTCTAGACAGATGCCTTGTTTAAGTTGATGAATGTTACCATAATCCTTGTCTTCAGTTCATCTTTGGTGTTTAAGGCATTTTGTTGGTCTCTCGTTAAACTGCGCCCCATACATGATAATCAAGATGCTTGTAGTCTGGGTAGTTAGGTAGCCAGATGTAAGGAGGTCTGAGAGCCATGACTGGGTTCTTCTGATTATTTGGCATGGTTCAGAGTTTCCAGACATATGGTCTTCCAGCAGCCACCCTCTTGACCCATGGCAGTGTTAATTCCTCGAGTATTTTGATGTAGGCCTCCGTATTAAGTCTGAGACAATGTGGGTAGATGAATGGAAACATAACGTCGCTATCATTAGTGATCACTCCAAACACCTTCGTAATAACGAGTAGACTCCTGTAACTCATTGCACTGTCCTCAGATTGACACCAAGTCACTCAGAAATGTTCGTATCGGATCTTCCGGCGCGAATGCCAAGCAGTACAGCATGCGTTTCCAAATTTATGGCGGCGTAAATTGTGTCATGTTGCTCTTTTGCTGACAAACTTTGCTCAACTGATCCTACCACACAGTGCAGTCGACAAAAAAAAACAAAAAAAAACGCCCATACGCGAAATTAGAAATATAAACTGGCGACAATTTACCCATCGCACCTTGTATATTTTATATCGATTCTGCGATAATATTCTTTGTTAGCAGTCATAGGATTGAAATATTATCAAGGAAAGATATTTACTCCGCTATATTCGGTATCTGTTGACTTTCTCTTTTGTGGTGAATCTACAAAATACAGATTATTGTGTACGATATTGAAAGAAAATCTATTTGCTTCTGTTAAAATAGCAACATTCAAGCGTTTAGACGTTTTCGTTCATCCTGGTGAAAAGTAAATGAATATTAATATATCGGCAACGTTCGAAATTGAAAGTAAATAAAATGCATATGCTTATTTCCTTCAGACTTTAATAAAAGAATATACTCGCCCGTTAATACTGCTTTGAAAACAATTAAACAAATATGGCATGGTAAGAAATACATTGTCTTTGTATGTGATTGGCGCATGAATATGAAATTGGTAAGGAACCTCGGAAGATCTAAAAATGTAAGAGAGAAGGAACAATACCAAATGAAAATAAGAAGGAACATGTTAAAATTAATGTGGGAACGAACATCCGTAAATGTGAGCAGGAGAATATGAAAATGATCAATCAAAACAAATTTAGTAGAGGACATCCGAAAATAAAAATGAAAAGGAACATTCAGAAATAAAAATCAGAAGGAATATTGAAAAAGGAAAGATAAGAAAGAACATTTAAAAATGGATGAAATAAGGATGAATCCAAAATGAATGTCGAGAAGGAAGAAAGTACATTTGAAAATGAAAATGATAAGAATATTCAAAAATTAAAGAGATAGTTTACAATCCAAAATGAAAGTGAGAAGGATAATGTAAATATTTATGAGAGAAGGAACATTCACAAATGAAGGTGAACATTCGGAAATGAAAGTTAAATGTGCATTTGAAAATGAAATTTAGAAGAATGATTATCTGAAAATGAAATTGAGAAAGATAATCTAAAAAGGACAGCGAAAGAATATCCCAAAATGAAAGAGAATGTAAAAGGATTCTAGAAAAATCAATTTAAACACTGTCACTGGAAATTAATTTTTTGTAGAAAAAAAAAACAAAAAACGATCACACAAAGTCGAATAATGTATGCGCATTTTGTAGACTCCAGATTTTGAATTTCTATATTCGTATATATTAAGCAATCAGAGACGTCTTATAAAATGCGCTGTGGCTTTTGAATTTTCAAACAACTATGTTTATCTGCTACGAAAGGCTCTCTCTCTCTCTTTCTCTGTCTCTCTCTCTTTCTCTCTCTCCAGAAAATGGTCAAGAATATTTTCCCTCCTACAGATTTAAAAAGTAGGAAAAATATTTATTAACCAATAAACGAATAAGTTTAAGAAAATCTAATTTTTAGACTTTTCACAGCCGATTTCTCGCTATTAAAAACATTCATTTCAGTCCGCAGGGTTTAGTTTTTCAATTAAATTTTGGCCAGTATACTTTGTTTTTTAAACAAGCTGAAATTCTCAGATTTTCTTATATTTATTTCAGTATACTATATTCCAAAAAGAGCTTAGCAACGTTGACTTAAGAAACACACAAAATACGAACCGAGTTATTTGTCAGGACAAATATTAGCAGTAGTATTAATGATGAAGTTTTGCATGCAGTTTTTGCTACCTGCTATCTGCTGGCGTGCTGCTACTAGAAAATAACACGCATACATAAATAAACGTAAATACGTGACACACATTCTTGCATGTAGACGTATTCTATTTTTTTATCATACTAACACAATTGATTCGGTTTTATTGTAAAGAAGACAAACAAAATATTTTCTGTAAAGTTGTTTCGCAAAGAATCTTTGTAATTCATTTCTTTCTATTTGAAGGCAAATTTATACTCAATAATAAAAAAAAAATATTTAAATTTGTATAGCCGTTTTAAAGACCACTTATTTCTTCGTTTATCCACGCCTAAACCGCTATAAGACGTAAAAATTAGAGATGAAAGTCTGGCGGAAGATTCGAAAGGGAAAATAAGAAATGACACCCGAAAATGAATTTGACAAAGAACATTGGAAAATGAAAAGGATAAAGAACATGCGTTATTGAAAGTGATAAGGAAGGAAGATTTGATTGATTGATTTCCTTGTTTAACGTCATATCAACAACTTATGGGTCATTCAATGGCGAAATTTAATTTTCTTGGGAGCTTTGAAGTAATAAAAATATGTTATTCTGCTTTCACAATTGAATACATGGTAAATGATACTCAGCTTTTCTGCATGTACGTGCTTGTGTGAACATAATAACTAGAAGCGATAATATGTGTGTTTTATGCTGTAGTTTTGTTGAAGTTATATTTTGTAATACAGTTTGATTTCATTAAGAAATTGTAGGATATTATATGGATTAATGCCATAAAAGAGTTCTTTCATGTTGGTTGGTTTATTTTGGGCAGCAGCATATCACCTCTGTGGGTTATTTAATACTGAAATCTAAATATTTTGAACACATGTTATAGTTGCAACTAAATATATTTTAAATGCAACTGTATACCTTTAACTACAGATAGAATGTATTGTTGGTAATTTTACTATAAATATATATTGTTGGTAATTTTTAAGATAAAAATGATTTGTGGGTATTTTTATACTTTCAAAGTAGCTTGTTTCTGTTTGGGGTTATTTGCCCATAATTGGGACCTTAATGGTTGGTACCACCCGAATCAAGGTGGACCTGGGGACAGTGGCAATTAAGAGGTGGTTCCACGCCCCTCAGAACTTCCCGATCAGAGACCTTGCTTCCGGATGTAGTTTATCCTTATATGAAGGACTAGATAATGAATATCTAAAAATGAAAGAGAAAAAAAAGAAAATCCAAAATGAAAATTTTAAAGAATATTTGTTATAGTGGAATACACCTATTCTATAGTTAATAGACTCTCCCACCTATAATAAGTAGGAGTAGTGATAATAACGAGAAGTGGCTCAGCGAATTGGTCAGTCAGTCGATTCCGGACGACTGTTAATCGGATATTAAAGTATCAGTCACCACAACTAGATTACTGCGTCATTACTTATTATATTAAGTTCCTAACGTTTTTGGTACGTCGAAGCTATTTTAGGACCGACTTAGTACAAATACAAGCCTCCACTGTGAAACTACTCTACAATATTTAAAAATGGAAACGAGAATGAACCTCCGTAAAGAAAAGTGAAAATGAAAACAAAGTTAGAAGGAATATCAGAAAATAAATGTGTGAAGGAGCATCTGAAATGGAAACGGAGAAGAAACATCAGTTAATGAAAGAGAGAAGCGACACGAGAAAATAACATCAAAACAAGCATTTCAAAAATAAATATGTGAAGAACATCTAAACAGGGGCAGAAACATCCGAAAATGAAAGTCAACATTGAATAATTTATTCGTTTTCTAAAACTTATTAACCCTTTGCAAGTTATCTAAAGTAAGAAAATGATTTTTAGATTGTAAGGATTTTTCCCCTTTGAAAATAATAATGGTAGGAATACAAGGGTGGGGAGAAAAAAGTGGTTTCATACCATTCCCATGTGTAAGTGAATATAACAAACAGAACGGGAACGAACCTGGCTCTCCGATTAACAATACTGAGCCGTTATTCATTACACCACCTGCACATCTGAGGTTACATCAACTAGTATTCTCAAGAAGTCACCCAGTCACCTGGTACTGACCAGTGCTTTTGGTGATCGTATGTGAACCAGTGTTTCAATGTGATGTGACCGTATTCCGGTAAGTGAGAAGGAACATTCGAAAGTGACTGCGAGAATCATCCGCAAATCGAAAGGGAGAAAAAAAATTCGTAAATCGAAAGGGGGAAGAAACATTCGTAAATTGAAAGGGGAAGAAACATCCGTAAATCGAAAGGGAGAATAAACATTCGTAAATCGAAAGGGGGAAGAAACATTCGTAAATTGAAAGGGGGAAGAAACATCCGTAAATAAAAAGGGAGAATAAGCATTCGTAAATCGAAAGGAGGAAGAAACATTCGTAAATTGAAAAGGGGGGGGGGAGAAACATCCGTAAATCGAAAGGGAGAATAAACATTCGTACATCGAAAGAAAGAATAAACATTCGTACATTGAAAGGGGGAAGAAATATCCGTAAATCGTAGGAGAAAAGGAACACCCGTAAATAGAAAGGGAGAAGAAACATCAGTAAATTGAAAGGGAGAGAAATATGTGAAAATGATTTTAAAGATAAAGGCGCAGAATTTTTACCATCTGGATCCTTTCCGAAGAGCCTGTTAGTACCAAAAAACGTCCAATGTATCAGCGCAACCTGAGGCTAATTTGTTAACCATGTTTCCGACAGAGTAATTCAATTCCATTTATACATTTTAGTCCGACACAAGGTCGCAAACATGGGATGCCGGCGAGGATATTAACCCATTACATTAACAAAAAGATCCTGGAGACTAGATCGTTAAAATTCGGACAATGAATACGGTAGTTTAGTCTGGTACAAGGCCACAATAATAGGATATTTATGTGAATAGAATTCATATAATTATTAAATGAAATATCAAATGTTATCTTCTGTCGTCTTAATTTCTGTTATTTTATTATTCACTCTCTTTAATCTTTTTCTTTTTCTTTTGTAAAGTAAATAATATTAAGATGTCGTCAGAATAACTATAAGTGATGTCTGTGGAACATTGTAACATACAGTATTCAGTGTTATGGATACAATTTGCCTCAACTTAGCATATAAAGCAGTGTCACCATTTTAGTCTTTTTTGTGTGTAATTGATGAAATGCAGTAGTTAGAGATTTATGTAAAAGTTAACTGAAAATATCCTTTTCTTCATAATGTGATATATTTTAATATATAATTTGTTACATGCTTTTATCAAGTGCGTTAACTGCGAATGAAACGTATCAGTCTAAGGTGAGATTTGAACCAAGTCCTTATATTCTTTTTACTGTGTTGACTTTGGCGGCAACCGCTCTAGGAGAAAGTAACTCTGAATTCAAAACTGTACGTAGCTCTGTCGAAGCACATACTATACTGTTAAAGAAAGGATCGTTCACATTGGCTCGATGATCCTGATTACGGTCAAATGGTGGTGATGATAAGAAAACGAGAAAACAAAAGACTATCACCTGCAAGAAGACAGAATGTATGGTCATCACCTAGAGAAAAACCCCGAAAGTTACCAATTGCACTTATAAACATCAAGCAGATGCAGAATTTCAAATATCTGGGGAATTTTTTAACAGAGGATGAGGAATGCAGCCCCGAGACCCGAGCAAGCGCTGGACTAACGAAAGTAGCATCCCAGAAGTTAAACAAGGTGCTGACAAACGGAAACATTCCGTCAGAAACAAAGAGTACTGGATTATTATGTGATATCCGTCCATTTATATGAAAGAGTGTTGGACGATTTCGCCACGAATGAGGAAATGTCGTTCTACAGAAGGAGACTGAAAATTCTATGGACGAAGCGAGTAAGCAAGAAGGAATACTTAAAGAAAATGGCAACAGAAAGACCACTTCTAATCAAAATTAGGAAAAGACTGCTGGAATTCCTTGGACACATGATGAGTAAGGAGCGCTTGGAAAACGTAACCGTTACATGTCATATTAAAGACACGAGCTGCATTCCATGTGGTGCAATGTTTTGCAAGCTTACCCAGGTAGATCAATTATCATTAAGTAGTGCATTCGATCCTCACTGGCTGCTCCATACTTTCAGCCTTGTGCCACAGCTACGCTTAGAAATTCATTTTACACTTCGTATAATGGTTAGCAAAAAGGCTCTAAATCATTTACAAGTGAATAGTAAGTTCGATCCTTACTGAGTGTTCCATATTTTCGGCCATGTATGATATGGTTAGTAAATCATTTTGGAGCATCTCGAGCTGGTGTAATGTTTAGCAAGATTGTCTAGCTAAAACAATTAGGACTGAATATTGAGTTCGATCTTCACTGGGGGTGTCATGCTTTAAGCCTTGTGCCACATCTAAGCTACACTTAGCAAATCGCCATATTGAGGGCAAATGAGAGATAATTGAAGGCAACAAGCCACTTATTTGACGAGCTTATGCGAACGGACAGCAAAACAGGGACAGGAGCCTTAGCAAAGGGAGAGGAAACTGTTAAGAGCTATATGAGACAGGAAGTTGTGGAGAGCCATGATCGCCTATGTCTTAAAGGGACACGGCGCATACAAAAAGAACTATATATTTATTTTGTTTTACGGCATATCAACCTCAATGGGTTATTTAATGCCGACAAAAATTTTTATTGCTGGTAATATTTTGTTTTGTCAAAAATCTGTTTCTGCTAATATATTTCCTTCAAAATTGTATTGCTGGTAATAGTTTTTTCAACAAAGTATTGCTGATAATAGTTAACTATTTACCCATAGCTGGGACCCTAACAGGTGCTACCACTTTGGGTCAGGGTGGACCTGGGAACACCAGCAATTAAGAGGTGGTTTCACGCTCCTCAAAACCTCCTGATCAGAGGCCTTGCTGCTGGACGTAGTTTAACGTCTTACCCAGGACACGGATGTAGTTTAATGTCTTCGCTAGGACGAAAGGACTATATAGACGACCACGCAATTCCAATTGAAAAGATAAGTCTACGGTGTAAAGAATAAAATAGATAAAGTTGGCGTGGATATAACAACAGGCGAGTGAGAATAACTCATTTTTTCTGGAGCTGAACAATCATCAAAAGAAATAGGTTTAAGAAAATCACAAGAAATCATTTACAACAAATTCCCCACGAGGTCTTCTGACGATCTGACAATATTTCTTTATCAATGCGTCGTTTAGGTTTTACAGAAATTCTTAGTAATTCTCGTCATGAGTGCCATGTCTGTTTCAAAGACTTTTTAATCAAAAAGCTGTTATCGGTCGCCCACGGATGTCTATACTTTCTCTTGTATTTTAAATGTAGTGCTGAGGTTATTCACGAAAGAAAGAAATAATTTCCGCTTGCTTTGGTGACTTTTAGTTGTTACCATATCACCCGTGTGCATCCCTTACTCGTAAATCAATGTAGGTGGTTCTTTGGAATAAATAGTAAAAATAGAAACATATTTAACGCAATATGACTGGCGTTTCTTGGAAAGAAATTGATTTTATCAATACAGGTGTATGCATCAGACCATGAAAAATGATATGCAAATGATATTAATTTATAGAAATACATAGGTTTATGAAATAAAGAAAATCTGCATATAAAATAAATAGGAACACAAAGGGATGCGAAAAAATCTCCAGCCAAACCCATTGGTGAAATCTTGCAAAAGTTTCTTAACCCAGCCAAATGGTTTTCAGTACTCTCGTATTTACACTGTTAATATATAAAATAGTGAAGAGAAGCGAAGCGGCAAGGTCAGATGCATATGACACAGTGTTGATAGGAAACAAGGAAAAGAAACTACGAAACTACAGAAGGTATGAAAAGAAAGCAAGAAGAAAGGACAATACATACAATAGACAATATATAATACAAAAAGACACAATGCACGGTTGTCAGCAGCAAGATGAGCCCAAAATGTAAATTATAAATCGGGGATATAAAATCAAAGTAGTACAAAAATTTAAATATCTGGGACGGTAAGTGCGACATTGACATAAACAAAATATTAAGAGGCACAAAAATTTCATTAGTAACAAAGGAAAAAGTGTTGAACTGTTACGTAATATTTGTTCTTCTATATAACAACGAATAATGGAAAATTTTCTCAAAGATGAAGAAGAAATACCAGTTAGTTAAATCCCATGCTTGATCATGTATCTTTCTTTAGATACATGACTAACGAGGCAGATTTTTTTCCTGCAGTAGATTGCCATTTCTTTCTGCGGTAGACCAATTGACATCAAAGGATATAGAAACCCTGTCTATCGTGCTATTTACCCATAGCTGGGGAGAGAAGGTTATTAGCACGTAAGTGAATGTAATGGATTCGACTGCATTTTGAACTCAGCTCTCCGATTCCTCAATCCGAGCCGCTATCCGTTACTCCACCGTGCCACTTCTACGAAAAGATGCAGAGGATACCATGGACCGAACATGTGAGAAAAGACGAGGTTTTAGAGAAAATGCAAACAAACAGGAAACTTATACTTAACATAAGGAAGAGACAGTTGAAATATCTGGCCCGAATAATGTGGAAGGACGTCATGGAAATTGATATTCACAGAACAGATAGAATATATATATATATATATATATATATATATATATATATATATATATATATATATATATATATATACAGTAGCGTCAAAACTAAGGGACAAAATTTTTAAAACCTAATATTTGTTAGAAATAACAACTGTGAAAAGCTGAAATTTTGACAACTGGTAGTCGTTATCATCCATAATAACATACTAAAATTTGAATCATTTGCAAAGGATAGAAAAAGAATATAATTATTTATTTATTTTCAAATTTGGAACGTCCAAAAGTAAGGGACAAAATTGAGAAAAACAATGTAAACGGCAAAAAAACAATAAAAATACATGTACAATCAATATTTAGTAAATGAGCCCTTGCTCTCAATGACAGCTGCACATTTTCGACTACAAGAACGAATCAGTTCTTGACAATCCTCGATACTAATCTTAGACCATTCTTCTTGAAGCTTCACCCACAAATCCTCCGTGTTAGTGGGATTTCTTTCCATAACTTTCACTCCTAAGGTCTTCCAAAGATTTTCTATTGGATTTAAGTCAGGACTTTGCGGTGGCAAATCCATAATTTCCAAATCTTTCTCGCTAAGGTAACTCATATATATATAAGGATGGCCAAAAGTCGATTTGCCCCTAAATGATCTAAAAATAGATTGGTGGTAAAAATGAATTAGGCGCCCGAAACCTGTGAATAGCAACGAAAATAAAGAAAATGTAACTGTTATATTGAAATTATATTTGTACGATCATAAAATAAAAGTTTGTACGATGTTATTTAGAACTTTGTGTTTGGAAATGGGTAAATCGACTTTTAGCCATCCCTGTATGTTTGTATATATATATATATATATATATATATATATATATATATATATATATATATATGGGTAAATCGACTTTTAGCCATCCCTGTATGTTTTACATATATATATATATATATATATATATATATATATATATATATGGGTAAATCGACTTTTAGCCATCCCTGTATGTTTTGTACATATATATATATATATATATATATATATATATATATATATATATATATATATATATATGTATGTATATATTCTTAATCAAAGAGCACTCCTTCCAAAAACAGAAACCACTTCAATCCCGTGCGATGGCAATTAATCAAATGAAATAGATAGCCGAGCGCTATCACTAGACGCCTATTATTTCTCTTCGCTCGGTGTCAGGAGGTATGAGAAATGACAATTCCTTCAAATCATTAACCTGAAATTCATAAACAGATCAGTATTGATCGGGAAAACAATTTTGTAGCGATCAATTATAGTGATAGAAATCTGATATTCACCACAACAGAACCTTACGTCTTCACTTCCTTCTAATACCCAGAGTATGTTGTTTCCTCACCCTTCTCCCCACTTCTCTCTCTCTCACTCTCTTTCTCGAATTTAAATTCCTATTTTTCTAGACTCTCTTAAAATCCTATTTTTCTAAAAAGATTCTCTCCCTCTCTCTCTCTAATTCCTGTTTTTCTAATTTTACTCTATTCATTGCTGATTTTCTTTCTTTTACATATAATCTTCTCTACTTAGTATCTTCCAATTAGAGTCTAATT
Source organism: Acanthosepion pharaonis (assembly GCA_903632075.3). Taxonomy (NCBI): domain Eukaryota; kingdom Metazoa; phylum Mollusca; class Cephalopoda; order Sepiida; family Sepiidae; genus Acanthosepion; species Acanthosepion pharaonis. The sequence continues at coordinate 3,531,780 of CAHIKZ030005566.1, forward strand.
TCATTCCGCTAACGTTACACGATGCGATGCTCCCGTCCCTCTCGATTGGTCAGGTTTGAATCACATGATCAGCCAATCACGTGACTGTCAGGTAGATGTTATATCACGCCAACACGGTTTATAAGAAGCTTTCATCTCTATACCTATCAGAGAGAAAGAGAAAGAGAGACAGATTTTTCCACATCTCGCCTCGGTGATACATGAATTTCCTACTGCACTTAGTGACTTTTCAGTTCAAACGTCTCTGTAATTGCTGCTAGTGAATATGCTTCAATGAACGTATTTTTTGTTGTTGTTGTTGTTTTTAGAAAATGTTCCTTGTCCGGAAAAGTAGCCGAAAATAACTAGGAAAGGGTCTATAAAATAATAAATACTAACCATTTTAGTTTTCTCTGAAATCATTAGGAAGGAACAAAGATTTGTATCATTTTTAAGTGATTCTTAAAGAAGCTGTTTAGATATTTGGACATGTTTTTAGAGATATTCAACTACACGTGCGCCTTTTGTTTCACTAACTTTATCCATCTTTTAAGCAGCTTCATCATTCCATCCTCCTAAAATTTGACATCTTCCTAAATGATGAACTGGTCTAAGAATTTTACTGGCTTCTAGCGAACTGAATATTTTCCATTAAAAAAATTGTAATGATCAAAATAAGGGGTTACTACATGTCAGGTTATTACGGTGTGTGTAGTAGAATGTGCCAACCAAGCTGGACCATTTCCTGTCAAATCGTCGAAGAGAAGTGAGGTCTGGTATTATTCTGCCGAATGAACAATTTCGAAAGGGATTCTATCGATTGCTTCCTTTAATCAGTCCAATTTGTCTGAATTCAGAATCAGATTTTGCGGAAAGACATCGTAATACACAATGCGTTTCTAATCCTACAAGATAAACAGCATCAACTTTTTCGGATGCAGACTGGACTTTCCTTTTCCCCTGTATATTTGCTACGTTAAACAGAGAAGCGCAGATGGAAATGTCGTCCAATTGGATTTGTCCGTTAACTCATTAGGTATCAAAACCTGGTGGCATTTCCCATGTTCATTTGCCTTCAAATGCTTGACGACGCTAATATGAAATATAAGAATTATCCTGCGATGTCCCGTATGATGTGACCTAGATTACTTTCAATCAACGTTTCGGTTTAGTCATCATCAATGACTTCAGAACTAATGGAATTTTCTCGATATTCCATATCAAAATGAACCTTCTGAACCTAACAATACACTTACGAAAAAAAAACATCTTCATAAAGGCCACCGTATCTTTTTGTTAAGTTTGTACAGTTTTTTTTTTCTTTTCTGGGAATAAAAGAACATTCAACGACGAAAATAGATGTCATTTTCTTTTATTTTCACTTTTAACTTAACAGTATTTAAATTTCATAATTCACATACGAATCTTTTCAAGACATTTTGAAATGTCACATTTCAGAATATGTATAGATTTCATGTGAAAAAAAATGACGTCTTCAAATGCCATCTATTAAAAAACGCTACGAGCTTTCTAACCCAATAACTTTCTCGTCTTCCTCTCGTCCTGGGTATGAGGATAAACTACATCCGACAGCAAGGCCTCTGATCGGAAGGTTTTTTTAGTAGCTTGGAACCACCTCCTAATCGCTGTTGTTCACATTTTTACCCTGATCTGGGGTGGGAGCACCTGTTAGGGTCCCAGTTATAGACAAATAGTTAATCCGCCAAATTGGGGTCAAAACACTATGAAAGTATAAAAAAAGATTTTAACTCTCTTTACAAAAATGTTCCAATGAAACCTGATCTACAAACTGATTTCTTACAAAGAATACATATTTTATTCATACGAACCTATCCTAAGTACAATGCTAGCATTAAATAACCCATTAAGGCTGATATGCCGTAAAACAAAATAAACCAAATTAAATACTTCTTCCTATGTCTATAATTTTATATTGCTTATAACGTTAATAGATAATTTTAAAAGGAAATGATAAAATTATCTCTTAGATATGATGCTCACATTTTATTAAGAATTTGAAAATGAGAAATATAATCCAGTTTCATTTCCTTTGAGCAAACGGAAAAAACTATTGAGAAAATGTGAACAGTATCGATGTTTTTTCGGGTTCATTTTCGTCGTTTGCCTAAGCATTGATTGATAGATTCATTTTCTACGACTTATCAACTCTTTGCAGGTTATTTACGACTTATCAACCCTTTGCAGGTTATTTCAAGTTAAAAATATTATTGCATTCTAAGATTTTTTTTTTTTTGCTGTTGAGTGATACAAATCTTACAAATTAAGGGGAAGAGGTCGATTCAAACCTAATTCTAATTTGACGAACAAACATGAAATTATAATGTGGATATAAAATGGGGGGTTAGTCCTATCCAAAATCAATAAATAAACTGATCCCTCACTTTGTAGCCACTGTAGTTTTTTTTTTTTACATTTATATACCAGAAGATGTAAATAAATAAAAAAGATATGCCTGTGTAGCTAATCAGGATTGGTTTTCTACGACTTATCAACACTGCAGGTTATTTAAAGCCTTAAAATATTTTTAGATTGTAAGAATTATTCTCTGTTGATTTAGATAGTAATCATTTAGTGTTACAAGCCTTAGTAATTAACCCATATCTGAGGGAGAAGAAGTGGATTCATATATTTCCCAAGTGTATTTGCGCGTAAGAGAATATAACAAACACAATTGGAATTAGAACTCGACATTTCGATTAACAATTCCAAATACCTAGAATAGAAATAACTCATTGTTAAAGATGTCTACTTTTCGGCCTATATTGGAACAAGTCAACATGAAGAAACCGTTGTAGAAATATCTGACAGTTTGGAGGGAAGTTTATGATGTGGACTATATTGACACAAGGCTACATTCATATTATATCCAAGATAGAAGTAGTGAATGGGTATGATTGACATATATTGCCACATAAGAATATTCATATATATATATATATATATATATATATATATATATATAGATAGATAGATAGATAGATATATACGAGGTGGTAACAAAAAGTTTCCGGACTAGTTAGCAACCCACTGTTGCGCGCACAGTGAGTGAGCAGGCGCTGTGTTCACTTCTGCAAGTTGTGAAATTTGTGTTTTATGACGACGTGTAAGGTGTAGCATCATCGCTTCTTGTTTTATATTTTTTTTCGACAAAGATCCGGGGCGAATCACAAAAGGTTCTCGACTCGCCTTCGGAAAAAGACTTCCAGAGCGAATTCTAAAAGTGGTAGGAACCCTGGAAGCGGTGTATTTCTTCGCAAGGTGACTATTTTCATATATATATATATATATATATATATATATATATGTGTGTGTGTGTGTGTGTGTGTGTGTGTGTGTGTGTGTGTGTGTGTGTGTGTAACTCTGCTGTAAATATGTGTGGCTGGGTTTAGGATTACAAGTTCATATTCACAAAGTAACTAGAATCGAAACAACTCCCTGTAAATAAATGATTGATTGATTCGTTTTTTACAGCTTTTCAGGGGATTTTAAGACAGAAAATATTTTTAGATTGTAAGAATTCGTCTTGAGATAATAATAGTTTACCGATACATATCCCACTTATTAGTCTCAAGCTGAGCGAGAATAGGTGAATGCATACTTTACCCAATTAACTTTGCGCGTATGTGAATATAACAAACCCAAGTGCAATTGGAACTCGGCTATCCGATTAAAGATTCCGAGCCGTTATCCGTTACACCACCCGCACATCCAAGCTAACAGCACATGGTATTTCCGAGGGGTCACCGATCAAGTTACTGAACAGTTTCGATGTTGCTTAACTTCGGTGATCATACGGGAATCTGTGTAAAAAGACCTTCTGTGAATGTGTTAATATCCAAATATCAAACATGTCACTGAGATCCTTATAAGAATTGTTCTTTGAAAAGATCCGCAGTTTACAACATAAAGTCTATAAACCTGCCAAAATTCTGAATTTTATTTCAAAACACCTCTCTAGCAACTTTCCCATTTTCATCCGCCTTTAAACTTTCGCCTTTTCTCCTCTTCCTTTTCGAATTCCTTCTCATATTCCTCCTATTACACTGACTAACTCCTTAAACTTTCGCCTTTTCACCTCTTCCTTTTCTTATTCCTTCTCTTATTCCTCCTATTACACTACTAACTCCTTAAACTTTCGCCTTTCCGTCTTCCTTTTCTTATTCTTTCTCATATTCCTCCTATTACACTGACTAACTCCTTAAACTTTCGCCTTTTCTCCTCTTCCTTTTCTTATTCCTTCTCATATTCCTCCTATTACACTGACTAACTCCTTAAACCTTCGCCTTTCCACCTCTTCCTTTTCTTATTCCTTCTCATATTCCTCCTATTACACTGACTAACTCCTTAAACTTTCGCCTTTTCTCCTCTTCCTTTTCTTATTCCTTCTCATATTCCTCCTATTACACTGACTAACTCCTTAAACTTTCGCCTTTTCTCCTCTTCCTTTTCTTATTCCTTCTCATATTCCTCCTATTACACTGACTAACTCCTTAAACTTTCGCCTTTTCTCCTCTTCCTTTTTCTTATTCCTTTCATATTCCTCATTTTCTCCTTCTCAAACTTTCTCCTTTTCATCTCTTCCTCCTTCTCTCATATTCCTCCTATTACACTGACTAACTCCTTAAACTTTCGCTTTTTCCTCTTCCTTTTCTTATTCCTTCTCATATTCCTCCTATTACACTGACTAACTCCTTAAACTTTCGCCTTTTCACCTCTTCCTTTCTTATTCCTTCTCATATTCCTCATTACACTGACTAACTCCTTAAACCTTCTTTCTTCCCTTATTCTCTCTTATTCCTCTTCCCCTAACTTTCTTTATTCCTTCTCATATTCCTCCTTATTCCACTGACTAACTCCTTAAACTTTCGCCTTTTCTCCTCTTCCTTTTTTATTCCTTCTCATATTCCTCCTATTACACTGACTAACTCCTTAAACTTTTCTCCTTTTCTTATTCCTTCTCTCTTCCTTTTCCTTTACTTTTCCTTCTCATATTCCTCCTATTACACTGACTAACTCCTTAAACTTTCGCCTTTTTTTCTTCCTTTTCTTCCTTTTCTTATTTCCTATTAAACTTCTCATATTCCTCCTATTCCTTTTCACTGACTATATTCCTCCTAAACTTTCCTTAAACTTTTTCTCCTCTTTTTTTTCTTATTCCTTCTCATATTCCTCCTATTAAACTTTTCATCTCCTTAAACTTTCTGTATTCCTCCTATTACACTTGCCTTTTCCTTTTCCTTTTCTTTTCCTTCCTTATTTCTTCCTATTCCTCCTATTTCACTTTATCTCCTTAAACTTTCGCCTTTTCCTCCTCTTCCTTTTCTTATTCCTTCTCATATTCCTCCTATTACACTGACTCCTTAAACTTTAACCTTTTAAACTCTTCCTTTTCTTATTCCTTCCTCTTCCTCCTTTTCTTATTCCTCATTCCTCTCATATTCCTCCTATTCACCTCTTCCACTTTTCCTTGACTATTCCTCCTCCTTAAACTTTCGCCTTTTCACCTCTTCCTTTTTCTTATTCCTTCTCATATTCCTCCTATTACACTGCTCTCCTTAAACTTTCGCCTTTTCACCTCTTCCTTTTCTTATTCCTTCTCATATTCTCCTATTTCTAACTCATTCCTTCTCCTTTCTCCTTTCTACCTCTTCCTTTTCTTATTCCTTCTCATATTCCTCCTATTACACTGACTAACTCCTTAAACTTTCATATTCCTCTTTTCACCTCTTCCTTTTCTTATTCCTTCTCATATTCCTCCTATTACTCCTATTTGACTAACTCCTTAAACTTTTCCTTTTTCTCCTCTTCCTTTTCTTATTCCTTCTCATATTCCTCCTATTACACTGACTAACTCCTTAAACTTTCCTTTTCACCTCTTCCTTTTCTTATTCCTTCTCCTCTATTCCTCCTATTACACCACACTGACTAACTCCTTAAACCTTTCGCCTTTTCACCTCTTCCTTTTTCTTATTCCTTCTCATATTCCTCCTATTACACTGACTAACTCCTTAAACTTCTCGCCTTTTCTTAAACTTTCCTCTTCCTTTTCTTATTCCTTCTCATATTCCTCCTATTACACTTAACTAACTCCTTAAACTTTCGCCTTTTCTCCTCTTCTTTTTCTTATTCCTTCTCATATTCCTCCTATTACACTGACTATCTCTTTTAAACTTTCGCCTTTCCCCTCCTTTTTTTCTTATTCCTTCTTTTCCTTATTCTGACTTCTCATAAACTTTCGCCTTTTCACCCTTCCCTTATTTTCACTGACTAACTCTAACTCCTTAAACTTTCGCCTTTTCACCTCTTCCTTTTCTTATTCCTTCTCATATTCCTCCTATTACACTGACTAACTCCTTAAACTTTCGCCTTTTCTCCTCTTCCTTTTCTTATTCCTTCTCGCCTCCTCCTATTACACTGACTAACTCCTTAAACTTTCTTTATTCCTTTTCTTATTCCTTCTCATATTCCTCCTATTACACTGACTAACTCCTTAAACTTTCGCCTTTTTCCTCTTTCCTTTTCTTATTCCTTCTCATATTCCTCCTATTACACTGACTAACTCCTTTAAACCTTTTTTTTTTTCACCTTTTTCTTTTCTTATTCCTTCTCACTTTTCGCCTTTTCATTCCCTCCTTCTATTCTCCTGACTAACTAATTCCTTAAACTTTCCTTTTTCTCCTCTTCCTTTTCTTATTCCTTCTCATATTCCTCCTATTACACTGACTAACTCCTAAAACTTTCGCCTTTTCCTCTTCCTTTCTTATTCTTCTCATATTCCTCCTATTACACTGACTAACTTAAACTTCGCCTTTTTCTCCTCTTCCTTTTCTTATTCCTTCTCATATTCCTCCTATTACACTGACTAACTCCTTAAACTTTCGCCTTTTTCTCCTCTTCCTTTTCTTATTCTTCTCATATTCCTCCTATTACACTGACAAACTTTAAACTTTCGCCTTTTCACCCTCTTCCTTTTCTTATTCCTTCTCTTCCTCTATTTTATCTCCCTTTCCTTTTCACCTCTTCTTTTCTTATTCCCATATTTTCCTTACTAACTCCTTAAACTTTCCTTTTCACCTCTTCCTTTTCTTATTCCTTCTCATATTCCTCCTATTAAACTGACTAACTCCTTAAACTTTCTTTTCCCCTCTTTCTCTTTCTTCCTTTCTTATTCCTTCCTATTATTCCTTCTATTACACTCCCTTCCTTTTCTTAAACTTTCGCCTTTTCTCCTCTTCCTTTTCTTATTCCTTCTCATATTCCTCCTATTACACTGACTAACTCCTTAAACTTTCGCCTTTTCTCCTCTTCCTTTTCTTATTCCTTCTCATATTCCTCCTATTACACTGACTAACTCCTTAAACTTTCGCCTTTTTTCACCTCTTCCTTTTCTTATTCCTTCTCCATATTCCTCCTTATATTAAACTGATTAACTAACTCCTTAAACTTTCTTTCCACCTCTTCCTTTTCTTATTCCTTCTCATATTCCTCCTATTACACTGACTCTTTTTCTTTTATTCTTTTCTTATTCCTTCTCATATTCCTCCTATTACACTGACTAACTCCTTAAACTTTCGCCTTTTCACCTCTTCCTTTTCTTATTCCTTCTCATATTCCTCCTATTACATTAAACTAAACTTTCCTTTTCTCCTCTTCCTTTTTTATTTTCTCATATTCCTCCTATTTTCTTATTTAAACTTTCTTTTCACCTCTTCCTTTTCTTATTCCTTCTCTATTCCTCCTATTAAACTGACTAACTCCTTAAACTTTCGCCTTTTCTCCTCTTCCTTTTCTTTTTTTTTTCTCATATTCCTCCTATTACACTAACTCCTTAAACTTTCGCCTTTTACCTCTTCCTTTTCTTATTCCTTCTCATATTCTCTATTTGACTTATTAAACTTTCGCCTTTTCTCCTCTTCCTTTTCTTATTCCTTCCATATTACTCCTGACTAACTCCTTAAACTTTCGCCTTTTCACCTCTTCCTTTTTCTTATTCCTTCTCATATTCCTCCTATTAAACTGACTAACTCTTAAACTTTCGCCTTTTCTCCTCTTCCTTTTCTTTTCCTTCATTATTCCTATTACACTTTAACTCCTTAAACTTTCGCCTTTTCTCCTCTTCCTTTTTCTTATTCCTTCTCATATTCCTCTATTAAACTGACTAACTCCTTAAACTTTCGCCTTTTTCTTCCTCTTTCCTTTTCTTTATTCCTTCTCATATTCCTCCTATTAAACTGACTAACTCCTTAAACTTTCGCCTTTTCACCTCTTCCTTTTCTTATTCCTTCTCATATTCCTCCTATTACACTGACTAACTCCTTAAACTTTCGCCTTTTCACCTCTTCCTTTTCTTATTCCTTCTCATATTCCTCCTATTACACTGACTATCTCCTTAAACTTTCGCCTTTTCACCTCTTCCTTTTCTTATTCCTTCTCATATTCCTCCTATTACACTGACTAACTCCTTAAACTTTCGCCCTTTTACTCTCCTATCATAAACTAACCTTTTAAACTCTATTTCCTTTTTTCTTATTCCTTCTCTCCTAAACTGACTATCTCCTTAAACTTTCCTTTTTCACCTCTTCCTTTTTTTTATTCCTTCTCATATTCCTCCCTTGACTAACTCCTTAAACTTTCGCCTTTTCTTTTCCTCTTCCTTTTCTTATTCCTTCTCATATTCCTCCTATTACACTGACTATCCTTAAAACTTTCGCCTTTCACCCTCTTCCTTTTCTTATTCCTTCTCATATTCCTCCTATTACACTGACTAACTCCTTAAACTTTCGCCTTTTCACCTCTTCCTTATTTTTCTTATTCCTTCTCATATTCCTCCTATTACACTGACTCCTTAAATCTTTCCTTTTCTCCTCTTCCTTTTTCTTATTCCTTCTCTCATATTCCTCCTATTACACTGACTAACTCCTTAAACTTTCCTTTTCACCTCTTCCTTTCTTATTCTTTTTCTCATATTTTCCTCCCTATTACACTGATTAACTCCTTAACCTTTCGCCTTTTCTCCCTTCCTTTTCTTCTTTCTTCTCATATTCCTCCTATTACACTGACTTTCCTTAAACTTTCCTTTTCACCTCTTCCTTTTCTTATTCCTTCTCATATTCCTCTATTACACTGACTAACTCCTTAAACTTTCGCTTCTTTTCTCCTCTTCTTTTTCTTTATTCCTTCTCATATTCCTCATATTATTAAACTGAAAAACTCCTTAAACTTTCCTTTCTCCTCTTCCTCTTATTCTTCTCATATTCTTATTACTTATTTAACTATTCTTAAAACCTCTTCCTTTTCTTTTCCTTCTTATTCCTCCTATTTTTTTCCTTCTTTCGCCCTTTTCCTTCCTATTCTTTCTCATATTCCTTATTACACTGACTAACTCCTTAAACTTTCCTTTTTCTTCCCTCTTCCTTTTCTTATTCTTAAACTTTTCTCATATTCTTTCTCCTTATTCCACTGACTAACTCCTTAAACTTTCGCCTTTTCTCCCTCTTCCTTTTCTTATTCCTTCTCATATTCCTCCTATTACACTAACTAACTTTCCTTCTCCTCTTCCTTTCGCCTTTTTCACCTCTTCCTTTTTTTGCCTTTTCTTATTCCTTCTCATTCCTCCTATTACACTGACTAACTCCTTAAACTTTTCGCCTTTTCACCTCTTCCTTTTTTTTTTTTTCTTATTCCTTCTCATATTCCTCCTATTACACTATTCAACTCCTTAAACTTTCGCTTTTTTCTCCCTCTTCCTTTTCTTATTCCTTCTCATATTCCTCCTATTACACTGACTAACTCCTTTAAACTTTCGCCTTTTCACCTCTTCCTTTCTTATTCCTTCTCATATTCCTCCTATTACACTGACTAACTCCTTAAACTTTCGCCTTTTCACCTCTTCCTTTTCTTATTCCATATTTCCTCATATTCCTAAACTCTTCCATATTCCTTATTACTATTACTGACTAACTCCTTAAACTTTCGCCTTTTCACCTCTTCCTTTTCTTATTTTTCTTTTTTTTCTTATTCCTTCTTTTCTTATATTCCTCCTATTACACTGACTAACTCCTTAAACTTTCGCCTTCCTTTTCTCCTCTTCCTTTTCTTATTCCTTCTCCATATTCCTCCTATTACACTGACTAACTCCTTAAAACCTCTTCCTTTTCTTATTCCTTCTCTTTCTCCTCTAACTCCTTTTTCTTATTCTTTTTCTCTTCTATTTCCTCCTGTTACACTGTTCTAACTCCTTAAACTTTTTCCTCTTCCTTTTCTTATTCCTTCTCATATTCCTCCTTTTCTATCCTTAAACTTTCTTTTCTCTTTTTTCTTATTCCTTCTCATATTCCTCCTATTACACTGACTAACTCCTTAAACTTTCGCCTTTTCACCTCTTCCTTTTCTTATTCCTTCTCATATTTCCTCCTATTAAACTGGACTAACTCCTTCTAAACTTTCGCCTTTTTCTCCTCTTCCTTTTCTTATTCCTTCTCATATTCCTCCTATTACACTAACTGTAAACTTTTACCTCTTCCTTAAATTCCCTCCTTTCACTAACTCCTTAAACTTTTTTCTCCTCTTCCTTTTCTTATTCCTTCTCATATTCCTCCCTATTAAACTGACTAACTCCTTAAACTTTTCGCTTTCTTTTTTCCCTCTTTTTTTTTTTTATTCCTTCCTCCATATTCCTCCTATTACCTCTTCCTTTTTTATTCTTCTGACTAACTGACCCTTAAACTTTCGCCTTTTCTCCTCTTCCTTTTCTTATTCCTTCTCCTTATTCCTCCTATTTAACTCCTTAAACTTTCTTTTCCCCTCTTCCTTTTCTTATTCCTATTCCTCTATTACGCTGACTAACTCCTTAAACTTTCGCCTTTTCACCTCTTCCTTTTTCTTATTCCTTCTCATATTCCTCCTATTATTACTATCTCCTAAACTCTTCTTTTCTTATTCTTTCTCATATTCCTCCTATTTCTATCTCCTTAAACTTTCCTTTTCTCTCTTTTTTTCTTATTCTTCTCATATTCCTCCTAATACGCTGACTAACTCCTTAAACTTTCGCCTTTTCACCTCTTCCTTTTCTTATTCTTTCTCCATATTCCTCCTATTAAACTGACTAACTCCTTAAACTTTCCTTCTTTTCTCCTCTTCCTTTCTTAATTCCTCTATTACGCTGACTATCTCCTTAAACTTTCGCCTTTTCCTCTTCTTTCTTATTCCTTCTCATATTCTCCTATTACACTGATTAACTCCCTTAAACTTTTTTTCGCCTTTTCTCCTCTTCCTTTTCTTATTCCTTCTCATATTCCTCCTATTACACTGACTAACTCCTTAAACTTTCCTTTCTTATTCCTTTTCACCTCTTCCTTTTCTTATTCCTTCTCATATTCCTCCTATTGCACTGACTAACTCCTTAAACTTTCGCTTTTCATATTCCTCTCTTCCTTTTCTTATTCTTCTCATATTCCTCCTATTACACTGACTAACTCCTTAAACAACCTTTTTTTTCTCTTCCTTTTCTTATTCCTTCTCATATTCCTCCTATTACGACTAACTCCTTAAACTTTAACTTTTCCTCTTCCTTTTCTTTTCTTCTCATATTCCTTTTCACCTCTTCCTTTTCTTATTCTTCTCATATTCCTCCTATTAACTCCTTAAACTTTGATTTTTTATTCTTTCTCATATTCCTCCTATTTAAACTCCTTAAACTTTCGCCTTTTCACCTCTTCCTTTTCTTATTCCTTCTCATATTCCTCCTATTACACTGACTATCTCTTCTTTCTTTCTCCTCTTCCTTTTCTTATTCCTTTTTATTCCTCCTATTCCTTTTAAACTTTCGCTTTTTCACCTCTTCCTTTTCTTATTCTTTCTCATATTCCTCCTATTACGTCCTTAAACTTTGACTAACTCCTTTAAACTTTCGCCCTTTTCTCCTCTTCCTTTTCTTATTCCTTCTCATATTTCTCATATTCTTAAACTTCCTTTACCTCTTCACTTTTCTTCTATTCCTCTTTAACTTACTCCTTAAACTTTCGCCTTTTCACCTCTTCCTTTTCTTATTCCTTCTCATATTCCTCCTATTACGCTGACTAACTCCTTAAACTTTCGCCTTTTCACCTCTTCCTTTTCTTATTCCTTCTCATATTCCTCCTATTACTCCTTAAATTTTCTTTTCACCTCTTCCTTTTCTTATTCCTTCTCATTTCCTCCTTTTAAACTTCCTTTTCTCTTCCTTTTCTTATTCTTTCTCATATTCCTCCTATTACACTGACTAACTCCTTAAACTTTCGCCTTTTTCTCCTTCTCTCCTCCTTTTTCTTTTATTCCTTCTCCTTATTCCTCCTATTACACTGACTAACTCCTTAAACTTTCGCCTTTTTCACCTCTTCCTTTTCTTATTCCTTCTCATATTCCTCCCTATTACACTGACTTTTCTCCTCTTCCTTTTCTTAAATTCCTCCTATTAAACTGACTAACTCCTTAAACTTTTTTCTCCTCTTCCTTTTCTTATTCCTTCTCATATTCCTCCTATTACTGACTAACTCCTTAAACTTTCACCTCTTTTCTTATTCCTCTTCCCTTTTCTTATTCTTCTCATATTCCTCCACTGACTAACTCCTTAAACTTTCGCCTTTTCTCCTCTTCCTTTTCTTATTCCTTCTCATATTCCTTCTATTACACTGACTTTTTTTCTCCTTAATTCTCTTTCGCCTTTTTCTCCTCTTCCGCTTTTTCTTCTTTTCTTCCTTCTCATATTCCTCCTATTACACTGACTAACTCCTTAAACTTTCGCCTTTTCACCTCTTCCTTTTTCTTGTTCATTTCTCATATTCCTCCTAATAAACTGACTAACTCCTTAAACTTTCCTTTTTCTCCTCTTCCTTTTCTTATTCCTTCTCATATTCCTCTATTACACTGACTAACTCCTTAAACTTTCGCCTTTTCTCCTCTTCCTTTTCTTATTTCCTTCTCCTTATTCCTTCTATTAAACTGACTACCTCCTTAAACTTTCGCCTTTTCACCTCTTCCTTTTTCTTATTCTTCTCATATTCCTCCTATTACAATAACTCCTTAAACTTTCATATTTTCACCCTCTTCCTTTCTTATTCATTCTCATATTCCTCCTATTACGCTGACTATCTCCTTAAACTTTCTTTTCTCCTCTTCCTTTTCTTATTCCTTTCTCATATTCCTCCTAAACTTTAGCTTTCACCTCTTCCTTTTCTGATTCCTTCTAATTCCTTTAAACTTTCATATTTCGCACTTTTCTCCTCTTCCTTTATTATTCCTTCTCATATTTCCTCCCTGTACACTGACTAACTCCTTAAACTTTCCCTTTTCTCCTCTTCCTTTTCTTATTCATTTCCTTCTCATATTCCTTAAACTTCTACCTTTTCTCCTCTTCCTTCTTCCTTCTCATATTCCTCTTTTCTAACTCCTAACTATTTTTCCTCTTCCTTTTCTTATTCCTTCTCCTGTTCCTTCTATTACACTAACTCCTTAAACTTTTCTTCTTTTTCCTCTTCCTTTTCTGTTCTTCTCATATTCCTTGTATTAACTCAAACTTTCATATTTTTTCTCCTCTTCCTTTTCTTATTCATACTCCATATTCTCCTATTACACTGTTCACTCCTTAAACTTTCTTTTCCTCCTCTTCCTTTTCTTATTCCTTCTCATATTCCTCCTAATTACACATAACTAACTCCTTAAACTTTCGGCTTTTCACCTCTTCCTTTTCTTATTTCCTGTTCCTCCCCTATTACTTCCTAAACTTTCTTATTCTTATTCTTCTCATATTCCTCCTATTACACTTTATCTCCTTAAACTTTCCTTTTTTCTTCCTTTTCTTATTCATTCTCTATTCCTCCTATTACACTGACTAACTCCTTAAACTTTCCTTTTCTCCTCTTCCTTTTCTTATTCATTCTCATATTCCTCCTATTACACTATTTAACTCCTTAAACTTTCTTTCACCTCTTCCTTTTCTTATTCCTTCCTTCCTCTTATTCACTGCTCTATTCCTTTCTCTTCTTTTCTTTTCCTTCTGTATTTCTATTCCTCTTCCTTTTAGCCTTTTCACCTCTTCCTTTCCTTCTTATCTGTACACTTAACTCCTTAAACTTTCGCTTTTTCTTTTCTCCTATTCTTATTCATTCCATATTTACTCCATACTGTTACTTAAATTTTCCTTAAACTTTCGCTTCTTTTTCTCCTCTTCCTTTTCTTATTCCTTCTCCTTCTCATATTCCTCCTATTACACTGACTATCTCTTAAACTTTCGCCTTTTCTCCTCTTCCTTTTTATTCATTTCTCATATTCCTCCTATTACGCTGACTAATCCTTAAACTTTCCTTTTCTCCTCTTCCTTTTTCTTATTCCTTCTCATATTCCCTCCTATTACTCCTAAACTTTTCCTTTTCTCCTCTTCCTTTTCTTATTCCTTCTCATATTCCTTCTATTTTTCACCTTTCTTTTCTCTCTTTTCTTTATTCCTTCTCATTTTTTTTCCCTATTTACTTTGACTTTCCGCCTTTTCTCCTTTTTTCTTATTCCTTTCCCTTATTTTCTTTTCCTCCTCTTTTGCCTTTCTCCTTTCCTTTACTTCTTCCTTCTCATATTCCTCCTATCTTTCTTTAACTCCTTAAACTTTTTCTTTTTCTCCTCTTCCTTTTTCTTATTCCTTCTCATATTCCCTTTTATTTCACTGACTAACTCCTTAAACTTTCGCCTTTTCTCCTCTTCCTTTTCTTATTCCTTCTCATATTCCTTTCTATTACTTCGACTAACTCCTTAAACTTTCGCCTTTTTCCTTTTCTTATTCCTTCCATATTCCTCCTATTTTCCTTAAACTTTGGCTTTTCTCCTCTTCCTTTTCTTATTGTCTCATATTCCTCCCTATTACACTGACTAACTCCTTCGTTTTCGCCTTTTCTCCTCTTCCTTTTTTTCCTTCATATTTCTTCTATTCTTTAACTCCTTAAACTTTCTTTCTCCTCTTCCTTTTCTTATTCCTTCTTTTCCTCTATTTTTAAACTTCGCCTTTTCTTCCTTTTCTTTCCTTTCCTTTCTTATTCTGTTAACTTCCTCCTATTACTTTCTTTCTATCTCCTTTTTTATTTTCATTTCATGGCCTTTTCACCTTTTCTCTTTTCTTATTCCTTCTCATATTCCTCCTATTCTTTCTCCTTAAACTTTCGCCTTTTTCTCCTCTTCCTTTTTTCTTATTCCTTCTCCATATTCCTCCTATTACTTTCTAACTCCTTAAACTTTCTTTTCTCCTCTTCCTTTTCTTATTCCTTCATATTCCTCCTATTACACTGACTAACTCCTTAAACTTTCGCCTTTTCTCCTCTTCCTTTTCTTATTCCTTCTCATATTCCTCCTATTACACTGACTAACTCCTTAAACTTTCCTTTTCACCTCTTCCTTTTCTTATTCCTTCTTTTATTTTTCCTTTTACTTTGTTTAACTCCTTAAACTTTCGTTTTTCTCCTCTTCCTTTTCTTATTCCTTCTCCTTTTCCTCCTATTAAACTCTTTCCTTAAACTTTCGCCTTTTCTACCCTTTCTTTTTCTTATTCTTTCTCTTTATTTCCTCCTCTTTAACTTAAACTTTCCTTTTCTCCTCTTCCTTTTCTTTCCTCCTATTCCTCCTATTACACTGACTAACTCTTTAATTTTTCATTTTTTTCTCCTCTTCCTTTTCTTATTCTTTCTCATATTCCCTCTATTTCTTTATTTAACTCTTTTAAACTTTTCACCTTTCCTTTTCCTTTCATATTCCTCCTTCCTTTCCTTAAACTTTCCTTTTCTCCTCTTCTTTTCTTATTTTTCATTATTTCCTATTCCTACCTCCTTAAACTTTCGCCTTTTCACCTCTTCCTTTTTTTATTCCTTCTCATATTCCTCCTTTTCACTGACTTTCTTTCCTTTCGCCTTTTCTCCTCTTTCTTATTCCTTCTCATTTCTCCTATTTCTACTCCTCTTCCTTTCCACCTTTCCTTCTTATTCCTTCTCATATTCCTCTATTACACTTTAACTCCTTAAACTTTTCTTTTCTCTCTTCCTTTTCTTTTCCTTCTCATATTCCTCCTTTAAACTTCTTTCTCACCAAACTTTCTTTTTTCTTTCTTTCTTTTCTCCTCTTCAAACTTTCCTTTTCTCCTCTTTTTCTTATTCCTTCTCCTTAAACTTTATTTCTCCTCTTCCTTTTCTTATTCCTTCTCCATATTCCTTATTAACTAACATAAACTTTCTTTCTCCCTCTTCCTTTTCTTTCTTCCCTCCTATTCTTGACTAACTCTTTAAACTTTCACCTTTTCTCCTCTTCCTTTTCTTATTCCTTCTCCATATTTCCTCCTATTACACTGACTAACTCCTTAAACTTTCGCCCTTTTCTCCTCTTCCTTTTCTTATTCCTTCTCATATTCCTTCTATTACTTTACTCTAACTTTCTTTTCTCCTTTCTTTCTTATTTTATTCCTCTATTACTGAATAACTCCTTAAACTTTCTTCTTCCTTTTCTTATTCTTCTCTTTCCTCCTATTAACTCCTTAAATCCTTTTCTGCCTTTTCTTCCTCTTCTTTTTTTCTTATTCCTTCTCATATTCCTCATGTTGATTTAACTCCTTCCCTTTCCTTTTCACCTCTTCTTTTTCTTATTTTTTCATATTCCTTTATTCTCCCTAACTCCTTAAACTTTCGCCTTTTCTCCTCTTCCTTTTCTTATTCTTCTTTTTTCCTCCTATTCTTTATCTCTTTCTTTCGCCTTCCACCTCTTCCTTTTTCTTATTCCTTCTTTTATTCCTCCTTTACACTGACTAACTCCTTAAACTTTGTTTTTCACCTCTTTTTTTCTTATTCCTTCTCATATTTCCTTTAAACTGACTATCTCCTTAAACTTTCGCCTTTTCACCTCTTCCTTTTTTATTCCTTCTCATATTCCTTTTATTTTTCATTTTATTTGTTTAAACTTTATTTCTTTCTTCCCTTTTCTTTCTTCTCATATTTCTTTCTTTTCCTTTCTTCTTTTCTCTTTCTTTTCTTTCTTTCTTCCTTTCTTTCTTTCTTTCTTTCGGCTTTTCTTTTCCTCTTCCTTTTCTTTCTTGTTCTCTTTTTATTTTCATTAAACTTTGTCTTTTTTTATTTCGTTCATTCCTTTCCTTATTCCTTTTCCTTTCTTTACTTTCCTTTTCTTTTTTATTTTCTTTTCCTCTTTCTTTCTTTCTTTCTTTCTTTCTTTCTTTCTTTCTTTCTTTCTTCACCTCTTCCTTTCTTTCTTGTTCCTCTTTTTATTTTTCATTTACTTTCTCTCCCTACTTTATTTCGTTCTTCCCCTCTTTTTTTCTTTCTTTACTTCTTTTTCTCTTTCTTTCTTTCTTTCTTTCTTTCTTTCTTTCTTTCTTCACCTCTTCCTTTCTTTCTTGTTCCTCTTTTTATTTTTCATTTACTTTCTCTCCCTACTTTATTTCGTTCTTCCCCTATTTTTTCTTTCTTTACTCCTTTTTCTCTTTCTTTCTTTCTTTCTTTCTTTTTTCTTTCTTTCACCTCTTCTTTTCTTATTCCTTCTTTTTATTTTTCCTATTACTTTGTCTCCTTAAACTTTATTTTTCCTTTTCCCTTTTCTTTCTTTTCTTTATTCTTCTCTTTCTTTCTTTTCTCCTTTCCTCTTCTTCTTTCTCCTCTAAACTTTTCGCCTTTTTCACCTCTTCCTTTTCTTATTCATTCTTTTTTTCCTCCTATTCTTTTCTCTCCTTAAACTTTCCTTTTCACCTCTTCCTTTTTCTTTTCCTTCTTTATTCCTCCTTTCGCTGACTATCTCTTAAACTTTCTTTTTTCTCTCTTTTCTTTTTCCTTCTCTTATTCCTCTTTAAACTTAACTCTTAAACTTTCGCCTTTTTTCCTCTTCCTTTTTCTTATTTGTTTCTCTTTTTATTTTTCCTTTACTTTATCTCCTTAAACTTTCTCCTTTTCACCTCTTCCTTTTTTTTTCTTTCTTTATTCTTTTTTCCTATTACTTTCTTTCTTGACTCTTCTTGTTCCATATTCCTTTTATTTTTTCATTTTCTTTTTCACCTCTTCCTTTTCTTATTCCTTCTCATATTCCTTTATTTACTTCTTTTCCTCTTTTCACCTCTTCTTTCTTTCTTCCTTTCATATTCCTCCCTTTCTTCCTCTTTAAACTTTCCTTTTTCCTCTTTTTATTTTTTCATTTCTTCCTTTCCCAACTTTTTAAACTTTCCTTTTCACCCTCTTCCTTTTCTTCCTTTCTTCTTCCTCTTTCTTTCTTTTTCACCTCTTCCTTTTCTTTTCTTTCTCCTTATTCCTTTCTTTCTCTTCTTTATTTCTTCCCTTTTCACCTCTTTTTTTCTTTCTTATTCCTCCTTTTTATTTTTCTTTTAAACTTTCTTTCTTTTCACCTCTTCCTTTTCTTATTCCTTTCTTTTATTCCTCCTATTACACTTTGACTAACTCCTTAAACTTTTTCCTTTTCACCTCTTCCTTTTCTTATTCCTTCTTTTTATTTTTCCTATTACACTTTTTCTCCCTACTTTATTTCGTTCTTCCCCTCTTTTTTTCTTTCTTTACTTCTTTTTCTCTTTCTTTCTTTCTTTTTCTTTCTTCCTCTTCCTTTCTTGTTCCTCTTTTATTTTCATTTACTTTCTCCCTACTTTATTTTTGTTCTTCCCTCTTTTCTTTCTTTACTTCTTTCTCTTTCTTTCTTTCTTTCTTTCTTTCTTCACCTCTTCCTTTTCTTTTCTTGTTCCTCTTTTATTTTTCATTTACTTTTGTTCCCAGCTTTATTTCGTTTTCTTCCCTCTTTCCTTTTTCTTTTCTTTTCTTTTCTTTTTCTTCTTTTCTCTTTCTTTCTTTCTTTCTTTTTTCTTTCTTTCTTTTCTTTCTTTCTTTTACCTCTTCCTTTTCTTTCTTGTTCCTCTTTTTATTTTTCCTCTTTTTTATTTTTCATTTCATTCATCCCCCTTTCTTTCTTTCTTTCTTTCTTTCCCTTTTTCTCTTTCTTTCTTTCTTTCTTTCTTTCTTTTCTTTCTTTTTCTTTCCTTTCTTTCCTTTCTTTTCTTCCTCTTTTTCCTCTTTTTTATTTTCATTTTACTTTCTCTCCTTACTTTATTTCTCGTTTCCTTCCCTCTTTTTCTTTCTTTCCTTCTTTTACTCTTTCTTTCTTTCTTTCTTTTTTTCTTTCTTTCTTTCTTTCTTCCTCCTTCTTTTTTCCTTTGTTCCTCTTTTTCTTTCTTTCTTTTCCTCTTCCTTTTTTTATTCTTTCCTTCCTCTATTTTTCTTTCACTCCTTTTTGTTTCTTTTTTCTTTCTTCCTTTTCTTCTTTCTTCTCCTTTCTTTCTTTTTGTTTCTTTTTTTCATTTTCTTTCTCTCCCTTTTTTATTTCTTCTCTTTCCTTTCTTTCTTTCTTTTCTTTCTTTCTTTCTTTTTCTTTCTTTCTTTCTTTTCTTTCTTTTTTCTTCTCTTTTTTCTTTTCTTTTCATATTCCTCCTTTACTTGTTCCTCTTTTATTTTTCCTTTCTTTCTTTCTTTCTTTTTCCTTTCTTCTTTCTTTTTCACCTTTCTTTTCTTTCTTTTCTCTTTTCTTTTTCTTTTTTCTTTGTCTCTTCCTTTCTTTCGTTGTTCCTCTTTTTATTTTCATTTTCTTTCTTTATTTGTTTCTTCCTTTCTTTTTTTTCTTTCGGCTTTCTTTTTTTCTTTCTTTCTTTTCTTTCTTTCTTTCTTTCTTTTCCTCTTCCCTTTCTTTCT
The DNA here is from genome assembly GCA_903632075.3 of Acanthosepion pharaonis. Lineage (NCBI taxonomy): Eukaryota > Metazoa > Mollusca > Cephalopoda > Sepiida > Sepiidae > Acanthosepion > Acanthosepion pharaonis. The sequence goes on from CAHIKZ030005566.1 coordinate 3,551,552, forward strand.
TGTTCCTCTTTTTATTTTTCATTTCTCTCCTACTTTCCCTTCCTCTTTTTCTTTCTTCCTTCTTTTCTTTCTTTCTTTCTTTCTTCACCTCTTTTTTTTCTTTCTTTTCTTCTTTTCTTTTTTCTTTCTTTCCTTCTTTCTTTCTTTCTTTCTTTCTTTTTTTCTTTCCCTTCTTTTCTCTTTCTTTCTTTTTATTTTCTTTCTTTCTTCACCTCTTCCTTTCTTTCGTTGTTTCCTCTTTTTTTTTTCTTCTTTCTTTTTTTCCCTTTCTTTCTTTCGTTTCTTCCCTCTTCCTTTCTTTTCTTTCTTTCTTTGCTTTTTTTATTTACTTTGTCTTCTTTCTTTATTTCTTTCTTCCCTCTTCCTTTCTTTCTTTCCTCTTTTTTTTTTCTTTCTTTTTTCTTTCTTTACCTTCTTTTACATCCTTTCTTTCTTTTCTTTCTTTCTTTTTCATTCTTTCTTTCTTTCTTCCCTCTTCCTTTCTTTCTTGTTTCCTCTTTTTTTTTTTATTTACTTTTTTGTCTCCCAACTTTATTTCATTTTCTTCCCTCTTTCTTTTTTCTTTTCTTTCTTTTCTTTTTTGCTTCTTTTCTTTTTCTTTCTTTCTTTTTCTTTCTTTCTTTCTTTGTTTGTTCCTTTTTTTTTTCATTTACTTTCTTTCTTTCTTTCTTTTCTTTCTTTCTTTCCTTTTTTTTGCTTTCTTTCTTTTTCCTCTGTTTCTTTCTTTCTTTCTTTCTTTTATTTTTTCTTTCTTTCTTCCTACTTTATTTCGTTCTTCCCCTCTTTTATTTTCTTTACTTCTTTTCTTTCTTTCTTTCTTTTTCTTTTCTTCCCTCTTCCTTTCTTTCTTTGTTCCTCTTTTTATTTTTCATTTTCTTTCTTTCCTACTTTTCTTTTTTCTTCACCTCTTTTTTCTTTCTTTACTTCTTTTTTCTTTTTTTCTTTGTCTCCCAGCTTGCCTCTTCCTTTCTTCCTTTTCTTTCTTTTTATTTTCATTTCTTTGTTTTTTCTTTCTTTTTCGTTCTTCCCTCTTTCTTTCTTTCTTTCTTTTTTATTTTTCATTTTCTTTCTTTCTTTTCTTTCTTTCTTTCTTCCCCTTTTTTTCTTTCTTTTACCTCTTCCTTTCTTTCATTCCTCTTTCTTTTTTTTACTTTGTCTTCCCTCACCTCTTCCTTTCTTTCTTCTTTCCTTTATTTTTTCATTTACTTTGTCTCCTTTTTTCTCTTTCTTTCTTTTTTCTTTCTTTTCTTTTTTTTCTTTCTTTCTTTCTTTCTTCACCTCTTCCTTTCTTTCTTGTTCCTCTTTTTTATTTTCATTTCTCTCCCTTTTATTTCGTTCTTCCCTTTTTTTTCTTTTCTTCCCTTCTTTTTTCTTTTCTTTTGCTTCTTTTTTCTTTCTTTCTTTCTTCACCTCTTCCTTTTCTTTCTTGTTTCCTCTTTTTTATTTTTCATTTTCTTTCTCCTACTTTATTTCGTTCTTCCCTATTTTTTTTCTTTCCTTTTTTCTCTTTCTTTCTTTCTTTCTTTCTTTCTTTCTTTTTCTTTTCTTCACCTCTTCCTTTTCTTTCTTGTTTCCTCTTTTTTTTTTTTTTTTACTTTTTTCTCTCCCGCTTTTTCGTTCTTCCCCTCTTTTTTCTTTCTTTCTTTCTTTTTTCTTTCTTTCTTTCTTTTCTTTCTTTCTTTCTTTCTTCTTTCTTTCTTCACCTCTTCCTTTCTTTCTTGTTTCTCTTTTTTATTTTCATTTACTTTCTCTCCCTACTTTATTTCGTTCTTCCCTCTTTTTTTTTCTTTCTTCTTTCTTTTCTTTTTTCTTTCTTTCTTTCTTTCTTTCTTTCTTCACCTCTTCCTTTCTTTCTTGTTCCTCTTTTTATTTTTCATTTACTTTGTCTCCCTACTTTATTTCGTTCTTCCCCTCTTTTTTCTTTCTTTACTTCTTTTTCTCTTTCTTTCTTTCTTACTTCACCTCTTCCTTTCTTTCTTGTTCCTCTTTTTATTTTTCATTTACTTTGTTTTCCCTTCTTTTTTCTTTTCTTCCTTTCTTTTCTTTCTTTCTTTCTTTCTTTCTTCACCTCTTTTTCTTTCTTGTTTTCTTTTATTTTTCTTTCTTTTCTTTTGTTCTTCTTCCCTCTTTCCTTTCTTTCTTCTTTCCTCTTTTTTCTTTTTCATTTCCTTGTCTTTCTTGTTTGTTCCTCCTTTCTTTTTTTCTTTCTTTCTCTCCTACTTTTCTTTCCTTCCCTCTTTTTTTCTTTCTTGTACTTCTTTTTTATTTCATTCTTTTTGTCTCCCTTTCTTTCTTTCTTCCCCTCTTTTCTTTCTTTTCCTTTTTTTATTTTCATTTCTGTCTCCCTTCTTTTTTCTTTTCTTTTCTTTCTTTCTTTTTTTCTTTCTTTCTTTTTTCTTTCTTTTTTTCTTTCTTCACTTCTTCCTTTCTTTCTTTTCTTTTTTTTTTTTTCTTTCTTTCCTCACTTTCTTCCTTTCTTCCCTCTTTTTTTCTTTTCTTTTTCTTTTTTTCTTTTTTCTTTCTTTCTTTCTTTGTTTCTTTCTTCACCTCTTTTTTTTCTTGTTTTACTTCTTTTATTTTTCTTTTTTCTTTCAACAGTTTTTTCCTTTCTTTAAATTTTTCCTCTTTTTTTTTTTCTTTGACCTTTCCTTCCCTTCTTTTTTTTTTTATTTTCTTTTTTTCTTTCTTTCTTTCTTTTTCACCTCTTCCTTTCCTTTCTTGTTTTTCTTCTTTTATTTTTCATTTTCTTTGTCTCTTTTTATTTTTTGGTTTTCCCTTTCTTTCCTTTTGGACCTTTTTCTTTTCTTCCTTTCTTTCTTTCTTTCTTTCTTTCAGAGACTTTTTTTCTTTCTTTTCGCCTTTCTTTTCTTTTATTTTCATGAGCTTTCTTTATTTCTTTCTTCCTCTTCTTTTTTCTTTTCTTTTCTTTCTTTCTTTTTTTTTTCTTTTGACTTTTCTTCAAAGAACTTTCTTTCTTTCTTTTTTCACCTTTTTTCTTTCTTTTCTCTCTTCTTTATTTCCTTTTCCCTCTTTTTCTTTCTTTCTTTTCCTTTCTTTTCTTTTTTTCTTTTCTTTCTTTCTTTCTTTTTTCTTTCTTCCTTTTCCCTTTCTTTTTGTTCTTCTTTTTTTATTTTTCATTTACTTTTTCTTTTTAGGCGATTTCGTTTATTCCCTCTTCCTTTCTTTTTTTCTTTCTCTTTCTTTTTTTCTTTCTTTCTTTCTTTATTTCTTTCTTCCCTCTCTTCCTTTTCTTTCTACTTTTCCTCTTTTTTTTCATTTACTCACCTCCTACTTTATTTCTTGTTCCCTTTTTTTTTTTTTCTTTTCTTTTTATTTCGTTCTCTTTCTTTTCTTTCTTCCACTTCTTTTTTTCTTTCTTTCACTTCACCTCTTCCTTTCTTTCTTGTTTTCTTTTATTTTCCTTTCTTTCTCTGTTCTTTTTTTTTTCTTCCCCTTTCTTTCTCTTCTTTCTTTCTTTCTTTCTTTTTTCATTCTTTCTCTTTCTTTTCTTTTTTCTTTCTTTCTTTCTTGTTCCTCTTTTCCTTTCTTTCTTTTCCTCTTTTTATTTTCTTAAAAATTCCCCTACTTTATTTCAATTTTCTTTGTCTTCTTTTCTTTTCTTTTTTCTTTCTTTCTTTCTTTCTTTCTTCACCTCTTCCTTTCTTTCTTGTTATTTCTTTTTTATTTTTCATTTTAAAGAAAATCCTTTTTTCGTTCTTCCTCTTTTTCTTTTTTACTTTCTTCTTTCTTTCTTTAATTTCTTTCTTTCTTTTCTTTCTTTTCTTTTCTTTCTTGTTTTCTCTTTTATTTTCATTTACTTTTGTTCCCTCTTTTATTTTTTCTTCCTCTTTTTTTCTTTCTTTATTTCTTTCTTCTTTTTCTTTCTTTATATTTTCTTTCTTTTCTTTCTTTTTTTCTCTTTTTTATTTCTTTCTTTCTTTCTCTTTCTTTATTTCTTTCTTCCTTTTTTTTCTTTTCTTTTTTTTCTTTCTTTTCTTTCATTCTTTCTTTCTTTTTCTTTCTTTCTTCACCTCTTTCTTTCTTTCTTGTTTCCTCTTTTTATTTTTTTTTACTTTGTCTTTACTGACTTTCATTTCTTCCTTCTTTTTTTCTTTCTTTTTACTTCTTTTCTCTTTTTTTCTTTCTTTCTTTCTTTCCAAAACATTCCTTCTTTGTTTCTCTTTTTATTTTTTCATTTACTTTCTCTCCCTTACTTTATTTCGTTCTTCCCCTCTTTTTTTCTTTCTTTACTTCTTTTCTTTCTTTCTTTCTTTCTTTCTTTCTTTCTTTCTTCACCTCTTCCTTTCTTTCTTGTTCCTCTTTTTATTTTTCATTTACTTTGTTTCCCAACTTTATTTCGTTCTTCCCTCTTTCTTTCTTTCTTTCTTTCTTTACTTCTTTTTCTCTTTCTTTCTTTCTTTCTTTCTTTCTTTCTTTTCTTCACCTCTTCCTTTCTTTCTTGTTTCCTCTTTTATTTTCATTTTACTTTGTCTCCCCTACTTTATTTCGTTCTTCCCTTTCGTTCTTCCCTCTTTTTTTCTTTCTTTCTTTTTTCTCTTTATTTCCTCTTTCTTTCTTTCTTTATTTTCTTTCTTTCTTTCTTTCTTTCTTTCTTCCCCTCTTTCTTTATTATCTCTTGAAAAATTTCTTTTTATTTTTTCATTTACTGGCTTCTCCCTACTTTTATTTTTCATTTCTTCCCCTCTTTTTTCTTTCTTTCTTTCTTTTACTCTTTTTTCTTTCTTTCTTTCTTTCTTTCTTTCTTTCTTTCTTCACCTCTTCCTTTCTTTCTTGTTCCTCTTTTTATTTTTCATTTACTTTGTCTCCCTACTTTATTTCGTTGAAGAATTTTCTTTTCTTTCTTTTTTCTTTCTTTTCTTTCTTTCTTTCTTTCTTTCTTTCTTCCTCTTCCTTTCTTTCTTGTTCCTCTTTTTTATTTTCATTTACTTTCTCTCCCTACTTTTATTTCGTTCTTCCCTTTTTTTTTCTTTCTTTTGCTTCTTTATTTCTTTCATTCTTTCTTTCTTTTTTTCTTTCTTTCTTTCCTCTTCTTTCTTTTCTTGTTCCTCTTTTATTTTTTTTTTCTTTACTTTGTTTCGTTTCTTTCTTTTCTTTCTTAGATTGTTTTTTTCTTTTATTTTTTCTTCTTTTTTTCTTTCTTTCTTTCATTTTTCTTTCTTCACCTCTTCCTTTCTTTCTTGTTCCTCTTTTATTTTCATTTTTACTTTGTCTCCTACTTTTCGTTCTTCCCTCTTTTTTTCTTTCTTTCTTTCTTTTCTCTTTCTTTTTTCTTTCTTTCTTTCTCCTCTTTCTTTCTTTCTTTGTTCCTCTTTTCCTTTCTTTTTACTTTCTTTTCCCAACTTTATTTCTTTCTTCCCCTCTTTTTTCTTTCTTCCTTTCTTTCTTTCTTTCTTTTCATTCTTTCTTTCTTTCTTTTTCTTTCTTTCTTCACCTCTTCCTTTCTTTCTTGTTCCTCTTTTTATTTTTTATTTACTTTCTCTCCCTACTTTATTTCGTTCTTCCCCTCTTTTTTTCTTTCTTTACTTCTTTTTCTCTTTCTTTCTTTCATTCTTTCTTTCTTTTCACCTCTTCCTTCTTTTTCTTGTTCCTCTTTTTTATTTTTCATTTACTTTGTCTCCTACTTTATTTCGTTCTTCCCTCTTTTTTCTTTCTTTACTTCTTTTTTCTTTCTTTCTTCTTTCTTTCTTTTCTTTTCTTTCTTTCTTCCTTTCTTTCTTGTTCCTCTTTTTATTTTTCATTTACTTTCTCTCCCTACTTTATTTCGTTCTTCCCCTCTTTTTTCTTTCTTTACTTCTTTTTCTCTTTCTTTCTTTCTTTCTTTCTTTCTTTCTTTCTTCACCTCTTCCTTTCTTTCTTGTTCCTCTTTTTATTTTTCATTTACTTTGTCTCCCTACTTTATTTCGTTCTTCCCCTTCCTTTCTTTCTTTTCTTTTTTTTTTTCTTTTCTTTCTTTTCTTTCTTCTTCCTCTTTTCCTTTCTTTTCTTGTTCCTCTTTTTTTTATTTTTCATTTTCTTTCTTCCCTCTTTGTTCGTTTCTTCCTTTTTTTTTTTTCTTTACTTTGTTTTCTCTTTCTTTTTCTGTTCTTCACCTTCCTTTCTTTCTTTCTTTCTTCTTTTATTTTTTCCTTTCTTTCTTTCCTTTTCTTTATTTCTTTCTTCCCTCTTTTTTCTTTCTTGTTCCTCTTTTTTTTTTTCATTTTCTTTCTCCCTTTCTTTATTTCTTCATCCTCTTCCTTTCTTTCTTGTTCCTCTTTATTTTTTCTTTCTTTTCTTTCTTTATTTCTTTTCTTCCCTCTTTTTTCTTTCTTTCTTCTTTTTCTTCCTTTCTTTCTTTCTTTCTTTTATTTTCATTTCTTTCTCTCTCCTTCCTTTCTTTCTTGTTCCTCTTTTTTTTCTTTTCATTCTTTTTCTCTTTCTTTTTTCTTTCTTCCTTTTTTTTTCTTTCTTTTTCTTTCACCTCTTCCTTTCTTTCTTTCTTTCTTTTTATTTTCTTTCTTTTCTCCCTCTTCCTTTCTTTTCTTCCCTATTTTTTTTTTATTTTCCTTTACTTTTTCTCTTTTTCTTTATTTCTTTCTTCCTTTCTTTCTTTCTTTCTTCCTTTCTTCTCTTTCTCTTTTTTTTTTCATTCTTTCTTTCTTTCTTTTTCTTTTTCTTTCTTTCTTTCTTTCTTTCTTTTCCTCTTTTATTTTCATTTACTTTCTTTCTTTCTTTCTTTCGTTTCTTCCTTTCTTTCTTTCTTTTCTTTCTTTCTTTCCTCTTTTATTTTTCTTTACTTTTCTCTCCCTCTTCCTTTCCTTCTTGTTCTTTTTTCTTTTTTCATTCTTTTTTCTCTTCCCTACTTTCTTTCTTTCTTCCCTCTTTTTCTTTCTTTTTTCTTCTTTTTTTTTTCATTTACTTTCTTTCTTTCTTTGTTTTTTTTCCCACCTTTTCCTTTCTTTCTTGTTCCTCTTTTTATTTTCATTTTCTTTCTCCCAACTTTGTTTCGTTCTTCCCTCTTTTATTTTCCTTCTTTGGTTTCAACTTTACTTTCGTTCTTCCCTTCATTCTTTCTTTCTTTCTTTCTTCTTTCCTTCTTTTCTCTTTCTTTCTTTCTTTCTTTACTTTTTTTTTCTTTTCTTTTTTTTTCTTTCTTTCTTTCTTTTCACCTCTTCCTTTCTTTCTAGTTTCCTCTTTTTATTTTCATGCCCTTTTGTCTCCCTCTTTATTTCGTTTCTTCCCTTTTTCTTTCTTCTTCTTTTCTCTTTCTTTCTTTTCTTTTTCTTTTCTTCTTCCCCTCTTCTTTCTTTCTTCTTTTCTTTTTTCTTTTGTACTTTGTCTCCAACTTTATTTCGATTTCTTCCCCTCTTTTTTCTTTCTTTCTTTCTTTTCTCTTTCTTTCTTTTTTCTTTACTTCACCTCTTCCTTTCATTCTTTCTTGATTTCCTCTTTTATTTTTCTTTCTTTTCTCTCCCTCTTCCCTTTTCGTTCTTCCCCTTTTTTTTTTTTCATTTACTTTTCTCTCCCTTCTTTTTCTTTCTTCTTTCTTTTCTTTACCTCTTTCTTTTCTCTTTTCCTCTTTTTTATTTTTTCTTTCTTTGTCTCCCTCTTTCTTTCTTGTTTCCCTCTTTTTTTTTTCATTTACTTCTCTTTTCTCTTTATTTCTTTCTTCCTTTCTTTTTTTCTTTCTTCACCTCTTCCTTTTTTTTTGTTCCTCTTTCTTTTCATTTTTCTTTCTTTTTTCTTTATTTCGTTCTTCCTTTCTTTTTTCTTTCTTTTCATTTCTTTCTTTCCTACTTTCTTCTTTTCTTTTTTCTTTTCTTTCTTTTCTTGTTCCCTCTTTTATTTTCATTTCTTTACAATCTTTCTTTATTTCGTTCTTCCCTCTTTTTTTTTTTCTTTTCTTTCTTCTCTTTTTTCTTTCTTTTCATTTCTTCCTTTCTTTTGTTCCTCTTTTATTTTTTTATTTACTTTCTTTCTTTCTTTATTTCGTTTCTTCCCTTTTTTTTTCTTCTCTTTTTATTTTTATTTTCCTTTCTTTCTTTCTTTCTTTCTTTTTTCTTCTCTTTTTTTTTCTTTTCCTTTTTATTTTCCATTTCTTTGTTCCTTTTTCTTTCTTTCTTCCCCTCTTTTTTCTTTCTTTCCTTTCTTTTTTTCTTTCTTTTCTTTTCTTTCTTTCTTTTTTTCTTTCACCTCTTCTTTCTTTCTTTCTTTCTTTTCCACCTTTTCCTTTCTTTCTTTTCCTCTTTTTATTTTTTCATTTACTTTGTTTTTTTTCTTTTTTCATTCTTCCTTTCTTTTTCTTTTTTTCTTCCTTTCTTTCTTTCTTTCTTTTCACTTCTTCCTTTCTTTCTTGTTCCTCTTTTATTTTTCATTTACTTTCTCTCCCTACTTTATTTCGTTCCTCTTTTTTTTTCTTTTTCTTTTCTTTCATTCTTTTTTCTTTCCTTTTTCTCTTTCTTTCTTTCTTTCTTTAACATTTTTATTTTTTCTTTTCTTCTTCCTTTGTTTCTCTTTTTTCTTCCTTTTTTTCTTTTTTCTTTCTTCTTGTCTTTCTTTCTTTTATTTCTTCCCTTTTCTTTCTTGTTCCTCTTTTTATTTTTCATTTACTTTTCTTTCTTTATTTCGTTCTTTCTTTTTCCTTTTCGCTTTTCTTCTTTATTTCACTTTCTTCCTTTTCTTTTCTTCACCTCTTGTTTATTTTCTTTTCTTTTTTTTCATTTACTTTGTCTCATTTAATTTTTTTCGTTTCTTTCTTTTTTTCTTTCTTTATTTCTTTTCTCTTTCTTTCTCTTTCTTTTCTTTCTTCCTTTCTTTCTTTCTTTCCTCTTTTTATTTTCTTGTTCCTCTTTTTATTTTTCATTCTGACCACCCCCTTTTTTCTTTCTTCCCTTTTCTTTCTTTCTTTCTTTTCTTTTCTTTCTTTCTTTCTTTCTTTCACCTCTTCCTTTCTTTCTTGTTCCTCATTTTTTTCTTTTCTCCCTACTTTTTTCGTTCTCCCCTTTTTTTCTTTCTTCCCTTCTTTTTCTCTTACTTCTTTTCTTTCTTTCTTTCTTTCTTACCTCTTCCTTTCTTTCTTGTTCCTCTTTTATTTTCATTTACTTTCTCCTCCTACAATATTTCGTTCTTCCTCTTTTTTTCTTTCTTTACTTCTTTCTTTCTTTCATTCTTTCTTTCTTTCTTTTTTCTTCACCTCTTCCTTTCTTTCAAATTTCCTCTTTTTATTTTTCATTTACTCTTTTGTCTCCCTACTTTGTTCGTTCTTCCCTCTTTTTTCTTTCTTTTTCCTTCTTTTTTCTTTTCTTTCTTTCTTTCTTTCTTTCTTTCTTTTTCTTTCTTTTTTTTTTCACCTCTTTCTTCCTTTGTTTCTTCTTCCCTCTTTTTTTTTCTTTTTTCATTTCTTTTTCCTTTCTTTATTTCTTTTTTCTTCCTTTTCTTTCTTTCTTTCTTTCTTTTTTTCTTTCTTTCATTCACTTTATTTTTCTTTCTTTCTTTCTTTCTTTCTTTTCTTTCCTCTTTTCTTTTCTTTTCTTTCCTCTTTTTATTTTTTTCTTACTTCTCCTACTTTCTTTCTTCTTCCCTTTTTTTTTTTTCTTTGTTTACTTTTTTTTTCTTTTCTTTTTTCTTTCTTTCTTTCTTTCTTTTTTCTTTCTTTTCTTCCTTTCTTTATTTTCTTTACTTTCCTCTTTTTATTTTCATTTTCTTTCTCTCCCTCTTTTTCTTTCTTTATTTCTTTTTTCTTTTTCTTTCTTTTCTTTCATTCTTTTTCACCTCTTCCTTTTTTTTCTTGTTCCTCTTTTTTCCTCTTTTTATTTTATTTTTTTCTCCCTCTTTTATTTCGTTCTTCCCTTTTCTTTTTTCTTCTTTCTTTACTTCTTTTATTTTCTTTTCTTTCTTTCTTTCTTTCTTTCTTTCTTTCTTTCTTTTGCTTTTCTTTCTTCTCTTTCCTCTTTCTTTTTTCCTCTTTTTTCTTTTTTCATTTCCTTTCTTTCTCCTCTTTTTATTTTCATTCATTCTCCCTCTTTTTTTCTTTCTTAAGTTCTTTTTCTTTCTTTCTTTCTTTTTTTTCTTTTCTTTCTTATTTCCACCCTCTTCCTTTCTTTCTTGTTACTCTTTTTATTTTTCATTTACTTTTTCTCCCTACTTTATTTCGTTTTCCCCCTTTTTTATTTTTTCTTTCTTTCTTTCTTTCTTTTTTTCTTTTCTTTTCTTTCTTTCTTTCTTTCTTTCTTTTCTTTTCTTCCCTTCGTCTAATTTCCATTTTTCATCCTCTTTCTTCTCATTTACTTTCTTTAATTTTTCTGTTTTTTTTCTTCTTTTTTTTCTTTCTTTTTTTTTTTTTGTATTTTCCTTGTCTTTCTTTTCCTCTTCCTTTTCTTTTCTTTTCTTCCTTTTTTTATTTTCATTTCTTTCTCTCTTTCTTTATTTCATTCTTAAGATGTATTTTCTTTAAAATTTCTTTTTTCTTCTTTTTTTTCTTTTTTCTTTCTTTTCTTTCTTCACCTCGGATTTTCTTTCTTTGTTTCGTCATTTTAATGTGCCTTTATTTCTTTCTTTCTTTTATAATTTCCTCTCTTTCGATCTTTTTTCTTCTTCTTTTTCATTCCTCCATTCCTCTTTCTTTCTTTTCTTCTCTTCTTTTCTTTATTCTCCTTCGATCTCTCTCTCTTTATTTTTTTTTTTCAATTCCCTACTTCGTTTCTTTTCTTAATTTTTTCTTTCTTTTTTTTATTTCTTTCTTCTTTCTTCTTTTTTCTCTTTACTTCCGTTTTTCTTTTTTCATTGAAAATCTTTTAATTTTAAATAACATTTCTTTAACTTTAAGCTAAATTCCTCTTTCATTCTTTTATACCCTTTTCTTTCTTTTCTTTCTTCACCAAATCCTCTTTTTTTCTCTTTTTTTGTTTACCTTCTATATTTTTCTTTTTCTTCTTTTTTTCTTTTTTTTTTCTTTTCTTCTACAAAGTTGTTTAATTTCTTTAATTTTTTCTTTTCTTTCTTTCGTTCAGCCTCAAAATTCTTTCTATATTTCTCTTTTATTTTTTGATTTCTTTCTCTCCCTACTTTATTTTCGTTCTTCCCTCTTTTTTCTTTCTTCACTTTTTTTTTCTAGCCGTTTTCTGAAGATGACCTTCACCTCTTACTACCATTGTTTCCTCTTTTTATTTTTTCATTTTGTTATCCTCATCTAAACCTTTTTTTCTTTACTCTTTTTTCTTTCCATTTCTTTCTTTCTTTCCCTTCATTCTTTCTTCACCTCTTCTCTTTTCAACTGTTCTCTTTTATTTTTCATTTACTTTGTTTTGGAACAACTGAATTTATTTCTTTCTTTCGGTTTCTTTTCTTTCTAGTTTTTCTTGCTATATATATCTTTCTTTCTTGGATGTCTCAGTTGACCCTCCCTTTCTTTCTTTTTGGTATCTTCCTTTTTTTCTTTGCTTTTCTTTTCTTTGGAAAAAAATCCTCCCCTCTTCCTTTGTCCTTGTGAATTTCTGTTTTTTCATTTTTGGGTCGTCTTCCCTAGGCTTTGAGCATTCTTTCTTTCTTTCTTTCTGAGATTCTTTCTTTCTTTCTTACTTTCTTTCACCTCTTCCTTTTCTTTTCTTGTTTTCCTCTTTTTTCAACCCAACATTTTGTTTCTCTTCCCCTTTTTTTGTTTACTTCTTGCTCTGGGTTCAAACAGGGCCACAAACTCTTCATTTCCAGCCGAAATAACTGGAACATTCTTTCTTTTATGGCACGAGGGAACTAGAACAATCTTCCGCAGTGGACAGAAATAAAACTTTCAGTTTGAAATTCAATCACCTGAACAGGCCACTTTCTTTCGGCCGAAACACAATGAAGATGAGGGTAACAGTCCGAATAGTGTAAGCAACACAATTTTCTTTTCTCTTTTATTTTCATTTTTAACAATTACTGACAATGTGGGGAGAAAAAAAAAAAACATCAATTTCAATTTTTAAATAAAAATATTGAGGTTTTTATTTGTTCAGGGAAATTTTTTTTTATTTTTTTTTTTAAAAAGTTAGGAACCTTTCAAAAATATTCCTTATTCAACACCATATAGTACTTTTCACATTTTTCTTTATAATTTCTTTCTTTTATACCTCTTAAATGTTCCTCTTTTTATTTTCATTTCTTCCTTTTCTTCATCAAAATTATTCCTTTGTTTTTCACTTCCTTCTAAAATTTAAAACTTTCACTTTTTCTTTCTTTCTTTCTTCCTTAAGTTCGTTTTTCCTCTTTCCTTTCTTTATTTCTTTTCCTTTTACGCTTTTGGTTTCTTTTGAGCTTGGTTTCTGTCTCTCTTTGATTCTTTTCCAAGATTTACTTTATCTTTCTTTCTATTTTAAAATGATTACTTTCAGAAAGCGACTTTCTTTCTCAGTTTCTCTTTTTCATCAGTGAACCCTTTTATTTTCTCCTTTGTCTCCCCTTTTCTTTTACAATAACTCTTTCTTTCACAATTCTTGTTTTCTTTTGTTTCTGTCTTTCTTTCTTCTCCTCTTCTTTCTTTTTTGTTCCTTTCTCCTTTTCTTTTGTCTCCCTTCTTATTTCTTTTTCTTTCTCTCTCCTGCCTTCTTTATCTTTCTTTAATTCCTCCTTTCTCTCTCTCTACATATATTTCTTCTTTTCCGTCTTTCTCTCTTTTCTCCTCACAACTTGTCTCTTTCTTTCTGTCAGTTCCTTTTTTTCTTTTCTCCTGTTTTTCTTTATGAATTCTTTCTTTCCCACTGTATTTAATTCTTCCCTCTGTTTCTTCTCTTTTATGATTTTAGCTTTTTTTTCTTTTTTTGTTAGCTTTCTAAAAATTATCCCTCTTCTTTTTCTTTATTATTTTCCCTTTCAATTTTTCTTTTTTTTTTCTCTCCTCCCTTTCTCTTCCTTCATTTTTATCTATCTTCTTTTCTCTTCTTTTTTTCTTTATTTCTTTTTTTCTTCCCTTCCTTTTTCTTTTCTATCTCCTTTCTTTCCCTTCCTTTTCCTTTTCTATTCTTGTTCTCTTTTATTTTTCATTTACTTTCTCTCCCTTTTCTCACCTTCCTTTTTTCTTAACTATTTTCTTTCTTTACTTCTTTCTTTCCTTATCTTTCTTTTTCTCTCTCCCTGACTTCTTATCTATCTCTTTTATCTCAAAATTCTTTTAACAATTTATCTATCTTGAACTTTCCCTTCCTTTTTTATCTATCTCCTTTCATTTTTCCTTCCTTTTCCTTATCTAAGCCCTTTCTCTTTCCCTTCCTTTTCCTTTATCTATCTCCATTTCTCTCTCCTTCCTTTTTATTATCTAAAAGAGACTCTTCCCCTTTCTTTTCCTTATCCTCAATTTCTTTCTTTAAAAATTTTTCCTTAAAATTTGGACCTCTTCCTTTCTTTCTTGTAAATCTATCTCCCTTTCTCTCTCTAAAGATCCTTTTCCTTATCTTTCATTCTTCCCCTTTCTTAACTTATGAATCTCCCATTCTTTTCTATCACTTTCTTTTTTACTTACCTCTTCCCTTTCTTGTTCTCCTTCCTTTTTTCATTTCTTTGTCTCCTTTCTAAAATTTCCTTTTGGTGGAGTTAAAAAAAAAAGCCTCCTTTTTCTTTATTTTCTTTTCTCCCTTTCTCTCCTTCCTTTTTCTTTCTCTAAATCATTTGTTTTTCTCCATTTTTTTTTCCGAAACATATTTCTTTTCTCTTTCCTTTTCCTTTCCTTCTTCTTTCTTTCCCATTTTCTCTTGTTTCTTCATTTCCTCTCCCATTCTTAAAATTCCTTTTAATTTTTATGTTAGATTTTCCTTTTTCTGTTCCCCTTTTCCTTTTTTTTTCTTTCTTTTCTCTTTTTTCTTTCAACAAAAAAATTTGCTTTCTTTTCTTCCTTTTTCTATCTATCTTTTCTTTTTATTTTCTTTTTTTTTTAACTATTTTCTTTTATTACCTTTCTTTCCTCTTTTTAAACTCCCAGAAGTTTCTTTTCTTTCTTTTCCTTCCTTTCTTTCCTTTCTTTTTTTCTTCACTTTCTTCACCTTTCTTTCTTGTTCCTTTTTTATTCATCTATCTCCTTTTTCTCCGTCTTCCTGTTAAAATTTATATAATTAAATTTCTTTCTTTACTTATTTGCCATTTCTATCTCAGCTTTCTCTCCTTTCTTTCTTCTTTTGATACCGACCATCCTTTTCTGTCCCTTCCTATTGAGGATTGATACTTTTCCCCGTCTCTTTCCTTTCTTTTCCTTATCTAAACCCTTGTGCAAACCTTTGAAAAACAGCTCTTCCTTTCTTTCTCATTCGGTCTTTTTAAACCCCCTGGACTCTCTCCCTCCTTTTCTTTTTCCTTTCTAGGTCCTTTTCTTTGGTGTGCAGTCTTTTGAATCTATTTCCTTTTATTTTTCTTGTTCCTCTTTAATTCTCATTTCCTTTCTCTCCTACTTTAAACCTTTCTATCTCCTTTTTTCCCTTCCTTTTAGTTTCTTTCTTTCATTCTTTCTCCTTTTCTTTTTTCTTTATCCTCTTCCTTTCTCTCTTATTTTCTTTTTTTTTATCTTTCTCCCATTCTCTCTCTCCTTTCTTTTTTCTTTATCTGCTTTTTCTCTTTCTCTCTTTCCCTTCCTTTTTTCCTCTTCCTTTCTTTCTTGTTCTCTCTTTTATTTTTTTATTTTTTCTCCTTTCTCTTTCATTCCTTCCTTTTTCTATCTATCTCATTCTCTCTCTTTTCTTTTCTTATCTATCCCCTTTCTCTCTCCCTTCCTTTCTTCCTTTTCCTCTTTTTATTTTCCTTACTTTTTCTCTCTTTTTTTTCTCCCTCTTTTTCTTTTTTCTTTCTTTCTTTGCTTCTCCTTTCTTTTCATTTCTTTCTCCCTTTCTCTCTCCCTTCCTTTTCCCTTATTCTTCTCCCATTCTTTTCCTTTTCATTTTTGTCCTTTTTTCATTCTCCCCTTTCTCTTCTTTCTTTTTTCCTTTCTTTTCTTTCTTTCTCCTTTCCTTTTTTTTCTTCATCTCTTCTTTCTTTCTTGTTCTTTCTTTTTATTTTTCATCTTTCCTTTTCTCATTCCTTATTTATTTCCCTTTCTCTCTTTTTCTTTCTTTTTCTTTATCTATCTCCTTTTCTTTCTTTTCCTTTCTTCCTTTTTTCTTTTCTTGTTCCTCTTTTCTCCCTCTTTTCTCTAACTTTATCCATTCTTCTCCTTTCTTTTTCATATCTTTCTCCCATTCTCTCTCCCTTTCTTCTTTCTTTCTTTCTTCTCTCTCCTTCCTTTTCTTATCTTTTTCTCTTTCTTTCTCCTTCCTTTTCTTATCTATCTCTTCCTTTCTCTCCTTTCTCTTTTATTTTTTCTATCTCCTTTGTCTCTCCCTTTATTTCATTTCTTTCTTTCCCTTTCTTCTCTCCTTTTCTTTTCTTTTCTTTTACTTCACCTCTTCCTTTTCTTTTCTTGTTCCTCTTTTATTTTCTTTTGTCTCCCTACTTTATTTCATTCTTCCCTCTTTTTCTTTCTTTACTTCTTTTTCTCTTTCTTTCTTTGCTTACTTCTCTTCCTTTCTTGTTTCCTCTTTTTATTTTTCATTTTACTTTTCATAAACTTTATCTCCCTTTTTTCTTTCTTTTCATCCTCTTTTTCTTTGACTTTCCTTCTTGTTTTCTCTTCCTTTTCTTTTCCTTCTTGTTTCTTCTCCTTAAACTTTCCTTTTCCTCTTTTTTTTTTCATTTTCTTATTCCTCCTTACTGACTAACTCCTTCCTTCTTTTTTCTTCCTTTTCTTATTTCTTTCTTTATTCTTCTTTCTTTCTTTCTTTCATTTTTTCACCTCTTCCTTTCTTATTCCTTTTCCTTTTTTATTTTCCATTTATTTGTCTGACTAACTGTTTGTTTTTCCCTTTTCACCTCTTCCTTTTCTTGTTCCCTTCTCTTTCTTTCTTTCTTTCCTTATTACTCTTCCTTTCTTATTTTCTTATTCCTCTTTACACTATTTTCTTTTCACCTCTCCCTCTTTCCTTTTCTTATTCCTTCTCATATTCCTCCTATTACACTGACTTTCTCTTAAACTTTCCTTTTTCTTTTCTTTCTTCTCATATTCCTTCTCATATTCCTCCTTTCTCCTCTTCCTTTATTGTCCTTCTCTTCAATTACATTATTTTCCTTTTTCACCTCTTCCTTTTCTTATTTTCATATTCCTCCTATTACTTTTTCCTTAAACTTTCTTTTCTCCTCTTCCTTTCTTTTCTTTCCTTATTCCTCTTCCTTTTTCTTTTACCTTTCTTTTTTTATTCCTTCTCTTTCCTCCTATTACACTGACTTCTTTCCTTAAACTTTTCTCCTTTTCTCCTCTTCCTTTTCTTATTCTTTCTCATATTCCTCCTATTACTTTGACTAACTCCTTAAACTTTCCTTTTCTCCTCTTCCTTTTCTTATTCCTTCTCATATTCCTCCTATTACATTTTTAACTCCTTAAACTTTCTTTCCTCTTTCTTTCTTATTCTTTCTTCATTCCTCTATTAAACTTTCTTAAACTTTCTTTTCTCCTCTTCCTTTTCTTTTCCTTCTCTTATTTCCTCCTATTAAACTATCTCCTTTTTCTTTCCTTTTCACCTCTTTTTTCTTATTCCTTCTCATATTCCTCCTATTACTTTCTTCCTAACTTTTTCACCTCTTCCTTTTCTTATTCCTTCTTCTTTTCTTATTCCTTCTCCTTATATTTTCCTCTCTCTTCTTTATTTATTCCTTCTTAAACTTTCTCCTTTTCTACCTCTTCCTTTTCTTACTACTCTTCCTTTTTTATTCCTTCTCATATTTCCATGACTAACTATCTCCTTAAACTTTCCTTTTCACCTCTTCCTTTTTCTTATTCTTCTCTTATTCTTCCTCCCTGACTAACTCCTTAAAAACTTTTCAACTCTTCCTTTTCTTATTTCCTTTCTTATTCCTCCTATTTCACCTATCTCCTTAAACTTTATTCCTTTACTTTTCTTATTCCTTCTCATATTCCCACTATTCCTTAAACTTTCGCCTTATCTTCCTTAAACTTTCCTTATTTTTCTGTACACTTCTTCCTTTTCTTATTCCTTCTCATATTCCTTCTATTATTCCTCTATTACTGACTATCTCCTTAAACTTTCGCCTTTTCACCTCTTCCTTTTCTTATTCCTTCTCATATTCCTCCTATTACGCTGACTATCTCCTTAAACTTTCGCCTTTTCACCTCTTCCTTTCTTGTTCCTTCTCATATTTCATTACCTATAACTCCTTAAACCCTTTTCACCTCTTCCTAAACCTTCTTCTCTTTCCACTAACTCCTTAAACCTCTTCCTTTTCTTATTCCTTCATATTCCTCCTATTCCTCCTAAACTTTCCTTTTACACTTTTTTATTCCTTCTCATATTCCACTCTATTTGACTATCTCCTTAAACTTTCGCCTTTTTCACCTCTTCCTTTTCTTATTCCTTCTCATATTCCTCTTATTACATTGATAACTCCTTAAACTTTCGCCTTTTTCCTCTTCCTTTTCTTATTCCTTCTCCTTATTTCCTCCTATTACTATTAATCCTTAAACTTTCCTTTTCACCTCTTCTTTTCTTATTCCTTCTCATATTCCTCTATTACTTTGGCTATCTCTTAAACTTTTTTCCTTTTTTCTTTTCCTTCTCATTTCTTATTTCTTCTCCTTATTTCCTCCCTATTACCTTCTCACTATCTCCTTAAACTCTTAAACTTTCGCCTTTTCACCTCTTCCTTTTCTTATTCTTCTCTCTATTTCTCCTATTACGCTGACTAACTCCTTAGCTTTCAGCCTTTCTTTCCTCTTCCTTTTCTTATTCCTTCTCATATTCCTCTATTACATGACTAACTCCTTAAACTTTCCTTTTCCTCTTCCTTTTCTTATTCCTTCTCATATTTCCTCTATTACTGACTAACTCCTTAAACTTTCATAGCACTTCACCTCTTACTTTTCTTATTCCTTCTCATATTCCTCCTTTTACGCTAACTAACTCCTTAAACTTTCGCCTTTTCACCTCTTCCTTTTCTTATTTCTTCTTGTTCCTCCCTATTATCCTTAAACTTTCTTTTCCTTCTTCTTTCTTATTCCTTCTCATATTCCTCCTTCCTTTCTCTTAAACTTTCCTTTCACCTCTTCCTTTTTCTTTTCTCCTATGCCTTTTCCTCTTCTATTCCTCCTGCCTTTCTCCTTAAACTCCCTACCTTTTCACCTCTTCCTTTTCTTATTCCTTCTCATATTCCTCTCGACCCTGCCTTTCTCCATAATCTTTGCCTTTCTCCTCTTCTTTCTTATCCCTCTCCTTTTTCCTCTTTCTCCTTCCCTGTTCCTCCTCATATTTCCCTGCCTTTAACTCTTCTAAACTTTCGCCTTTTCTCCTCTTCCTTTCTTATTCTTTCTCATATTCCTCCTCTTTACACTGACTAACTCTCTTAAACTTTCGCCTTTTTCACCTCTTCCTTTCTTATTCCTTCTCTTCGTTCCTGCCTATTCTCCTCTTTCTCCTTAAACTTTCTCCTTTTCACCTCTTCCTTTTCTTATTCCTTCTCATATTCCTCCTTTCTTCCTCCTTAGCTTTCGTCTTTTACCTCTTCCTTTTCTTAAACTTTCCATTCCTCCTTTTCACCTCTTTTCTCTTTCTTATTCTTTCTCATTTCTCTCCTATTACACTGATTATCTCCTTAAACTTTCGCCTTTTCACCTCTTCCTTTTCTTATTCTTTCTCATATTCCTCCATTGCTCCTTAAACTTTATTTTCTCTCTTCCTTTTCTTATTCCTTCATATTCTTTTTCACTCCTAAACCTTCCTTCCCACCTCTTCTTTTCTTCTCCTTCTTATTCCTCTTATTACATTGACTAACTCCTTAAACTTTCCTTTTCACCTCTTCCTTTTTCTTATTCCTTCTCTTATTCCTCCTGACTTAAACTGACTAACTCTTTCCACCTCTTCCTTTTCTTATTCCTTCTCATATTCCTCACTCCTCTTTCCTTTTCTCCCTCTTCCTTTTCTATTCCTCCTATTACTCTATTACTTTAACTCTCCTTAAACTTTCCTTTTCACCTCTTCCTTTTCTTATTCCTTCTCATGTTCCTCTTTACATTGACTATCTCCTTAACTTTCCTTTTCACCTCTTCCTTTTTTCTTATTCCTTCTCCATATTCCTCCTATTACCTTTGACTAACTCCTTAACCTTCGCACTTTCCTCCTCTTCCTTTTCTTATTCCTTCTCCTTATTCCTCCTATTATCCTGCCTAACTCCCTTAAACTTTCGCCTTTCCTCTTCCTTTTCTTTATTCCTTCTCTAATTCCTCCTATTGCACTCTAACTCCCTGCCTTTTCCTTTTTACCTCTTCCTTTTCTTATTCCTTCTCCTTTCCTCTATTACCCTGGCTTTCTCCTTAAACTTTCCTTTTCACCTCTTCCTTTTTTCTTATTTCCTTCTCATATTCCTCTTATTACCTCCTCTCCCTTAAACTTTTGCCTTTTCTCCCCTCTTTCCTTTCTTATTCCTTCTCTATTCCTCCTATTCCCTGCCTTTCTCCTTAAACTTTCCCTGCCTTCTCTCTTCCTTTTTCTTATTCTTCTCATATTCCTCCTATTACACTGACTAACTCCTTAAACTTTCGCCTTTTCACCTCTTCCTTTTCTTATTCCTTCCTCCCTTATTTCTCCTATTACACTGACTAACTCCTTAAACTTTCGCCTTTTCACCTCTTCCTTTTCTTATTCCTTCTCATATTCCTCCTATTACACTGACTAACTCCTTAAACTTTCGCCTTTTCTCTTCCTTTTCTTATTCTTTCTCTGTTCCTCCTAATACACTGACTAACTCCTTAAACTTTCGCCTTTTTCTCTCTTCTTTTCTTATTCCTTCTCATATTCCTCCCTATTACATGACAACTCCTTAAACTTTTCGCCTTTTCACCTCTTCCTTTTCTTATTCCTTCTCATATTCCTCCTATTACACTGACTAACTCCTTAAACTTTCGCCTTTTCACCTCTTCCTTTTTCTTATTCATTCTCATATTCCTCCTATTACACCATTAACTCCTTAAACTTTTCTTTTTCTCCTCTTCCTTTTCTTATTCTTCTCATATTCCTCCTGGCCACATAAACTAACTCCTTAAACTTTCCTTTTTCTCCTCTTCCTTTTTTTATTCTTTCTCATATTCCTCCTAAACTTTCGCTCCTTTCTCCTTTCCTTTTCTTATTCCTTTTCCTTCTATTCCTCTATTCTTACTAACTCCTTCTTTCCCTTTTTCTTCCTTTTCTTACACCGACTAACTCCTCCTAAACTTTCCTTTTCTCCTCTTCCTTTTCTTATTCCTTCTCATATTCCTCCTATTACACTGACTAACTCCTTAAACTTTCGCCTTTTCACCTCTTCCTTTTCTTATTCCTTCTCATATTCCTCCTATTACACTGACTAACTCCTTAAACTTTCGCCTTTTCTCCTCTTCTTTTTCTTATTCCTTCTCATATTCCTCCTATTACACTGACTAACTCCTTAAACTTTCGCCTTTTCACCTCTTCCTTTTCTTATTCCTTCTCATATTCCTCCTATTACTGACTAACTCCTTAAACTTTCGCCTTTTCACCTCTTCCTTTTCTTATTCATTTCTCATATTCCTCCTATTACACTGACTAACTCCTTAAACTTTCGCCTTTTTCACCTCTTCCTTTTCTTATTCTTTCTCATATTCTCCTATTACACTCACTAACTCCTTAAACTTTCGCCTTTTCTCCTCTTCCTTTTCTTATTCCTTCTCATATTTCCTATTATTACACCGACTAACTCCTTAAACTTTTCGCCTTTTCACCTCTTCCTTTCTTATTCTTTCTCATATTCCTCCTATTACACTGACTAACTCCTTAAACTTTCGCTTTTCTCCTCTTTTCATTCCTTCCTCTTCCTTTTCTTATTCTTTCTCATATTCCTCCTATTACACTATTCTAACTCCTTAAACTTTCGCCTTTTCACCTCTTCCTTTTTTATTCCTTCTCATATTCCTCCTATTACTGACTACCTTAAACTTTCGCCTTTTCTCCTCTTCCTTTTCTTATTCCTTCTCATATTCCTCCTATTACACTGACTAACTCCTTAAACCTTCCTTTTCTCCTCTTCCTTTTCTTATTCCTTCTCTAGCTTTCGCCTTTTCCTCCTATTACACTGATTCCTCCCTAACTCCTTAAACTTTTCGCCTTTTCACCTCTTCCTTTTTCTTATTTCCTTCTCCTTCCTCCTATTACATTCCTGCTACTCTTAAACTTTCGCCTTTTCACCTCTTCCTTTTCTTATTCTTTCTCATATTCCTCCTATTACACTGACTAACTCCTTAAACTTTCGCCTTTTCACCTCTTCCTTTTCTTATTCCTTCTCATATTCCTCCTATTACGCTGACTAACTCCTTAAACTTTCGCCTTTTCACCTCTTCCTTTTCTTATTCCTTCTCATATTCCTCCTATTACACTGACTAACTCCTTAAACTTTTCTCCTCTTCCTTTTCTTATTCCTTCTCTTATTCCTCCTATTACACTGACTAACTCCTTAAACTTTCGCCTTTTCTCCTCTTCCTTTTTTATTCCTTCTCATATTCCTCCCTGTTACACTGACTACTTCCTTAAACTTTCGCCCTTTTCTCCTCTTCCTTTTCTTATTCCTTCTCATATTCCTCCTATTACAGCTAACTCCTTAAACTTTCTTCTTTTCTCCTCTTCCTTTTCTTTTTCCTTCTCATATTCCTCCTATTACACTGACTAACTCCTTAAACTTCAGCGGCTTTTCACCTCTTCCTTTTCTTATTCCTCCTTCTCTCTTCGCTTTCCTTCTATTACTTTTCTGTTCATTCTAACTCCTTATTACACTTTCGCCTTTTCTTTTCTCTCTTCTTTCTTATTCCTTCTCATATTCCCTCCTATTACACCTACTAACTCCTTAAACTTTCGCTTTTTCCTCTTCCTTTTCTTATTCCTTCTCATATTCCTCCTATTACACTGACAAACTCCTTAAACTTTCGCCTTTTTTCTCCTCTTCTATTTTCTTAAACTTTCCTTGTTTTCTGCCTTTTATTCCTCTCATTACACTGTACTATTAACTCCTTAAACTTTCCTTTTCACCTCTTCCTTTTCTTATTCCTTCTCCTTATTCCTTCTATTACACTGACTAACTCCTTAAACTTTCGCCTTTTTCTCCTCTTCTTTTCTTATTCCTTCTCATATTCCTCCTATTACACTGAATAACTTTCCTTTTAAACTTTCGCCTTTTTTCACCTCTTCCTTTTCTTACCTCTTCCTTCTCTTATTTCTCATATTCCTCTTAACCACCAAGCTAACTCCTTAAACTTTCGCCTTTTCTCCTCTTCCTTTTCTTATTCATTCTCATATTCCTCCCTATTACCATTCACTCCTTAAACTTTCGCCTTTTCTCTCTTCCTTTTCTTATTCCTTCTCATATTCCTCCTATTACACTGACTAACTCCTTAAACTTTCGGCTTTTTCACCTCTTCCTTTTCTTATTCCTTCTCATGTTCCTTCTATTACACTGACTAACTCCTTAAACTTTCCTTTTTCTCCTCTTCCTTTTTTATTCCTTCTCGCATATTCCTCCTATTACACTGACTACCTCCTTAAACTTTCGCTTTTCACCTCTTCCTTTTCTTATTCCTTCTCATATTCCTTCTATTACACTGACTAACTCCTTAAACTTTCCTTTTCTCCCCTCTTCCTTTTCTTATTCCTTCTCATATTTCCTCCTATTACACTGATTAACTCCTTAAACTTTCGCCTTTTCTCCTCTTCCTTTTCCTTATTCCTTCTCATATTCCTCCTATTTACTGACTAACTCCTTAAACTTTCGGCTTTTCTCCTCTTCCTTTTCTTATTCCTTCTCTGTTCCTCCTATTACACTGACTAACTCCTTAAACTTTCGCCTTTTTCACCTCTTCCTTTTTCTTATTCATTCTCATATTCCTCCTATTACACTGACTAACTTCTTTTAACCTCTTTTCGCCTTTTCTCCTCTTCCTTTTCTTATTCCTTCTCCTTATTCATTCTCCTATTTACACTGACTAACTCCTTAAACTTTCGCCTTTTCTCCTCTTCCTTTTCTTATTCCTTCTCATATTCCTCCTATTACACTGACTAACTCCTTAAACTTTCGCCTTTTCACCTCTTCCTTTTCTTATTCCTTCTCATATTCCTCCTATTAAACTGACTAACTCCTTAAACTTTCGCCTTTTCACCTCTTCCTTTTCTTATTCCTTCTCATATTCCTCCTATTACACTGACTAACTCCTTAAACTTTCGCCTTTTCTCCTCTTCCTTTTCTTATTCCTTCTCATATTCCTCCTATTACACTGACTAACTCCTTAAACTTTTCGACTTTTCACCTCTCTTCCTTTTTCTTATTCCTTCTCATATTCCTCCTATTACACTGACTAACTCCTTAAACTTTCGCCTTTTCTCCTCTTCCTTTTCTTATTCCTTCTCATATTCCTCCTATTACACTCACTAACTCCTTAAACTTTCGCCTTTTCTCCTCTTCCTTTTCTTATTCATTCTCATATTCCTCCTATTACACTGACTAACTCCTTAAACTTTCGCCTTTTCACCTCTTCCTTTTCTTATTCCTTCTCATATTCCTCCTATTACACTGACTAACTCCTTAAACTTTCGCCTTTTCTCCTCTTCCTTTTCTTATTCCTTCTCATATTCCTCCTATTACACTGACTAACTCCTTAAACTTTCGCCTTTTCTCCTCTTCCTTTTCTTATTCCTTCTTTTCCTCCTTATTAACTCCTTAAACTTTCCTTTTCTCCTCTTCCTTTTCTTTTTTCATTCTCCATATTCCTATTATTACACTGACTAACTCCCTTAAACTTTCGCCTTTTTCCTCTTCCTTTTCTTATTCCTTCTCATATTCCTCCTATTACACTGATTAACTCTTAAACTTTCGGCTTTTCACCTCTTCCTTTTTCTTATTCATTCTCATATTCCTCCTATTACCTTGTTAACTCCTTAAACTTTCGCCTTTTCTCCTCTTCCTTTTCTTATTCCTTCTCATATTCCTCTATTACACTTATTAACTCCTTAAACTTTTCGCCTTTTCTCCTCTTCTTTTTCTTATTCATTCTCATATTCCTCTATTACACTTATTAACTCCTTAAACTTTTCGCCTTTTCTCCTCTTCCTTTTTCTTAAACTTTCATTCTCATATTCCTCCTATTACATATTCCTCCTACCGACTAACTCCTTAAACTTTCGGCTTTTCACCTCTTCCTTTTCTTATTCCTTCTCATATTCCCTTCTATTACACTGACTAACTCCTTAAACTTTCCTTTTCTCCTCTTCTTTTTTCTTATTCCTTCTGTATTCCTCCTATTCTGAATTCCTTAAACTTTCGCCTTTCTCCTCTTCCTTTTCTTCCTTTCATATTCCTCTATTACCACTGACTAACTAAACTTTTCTCCTCTTCCTTTTTTCATTCTCATATTCCTCCTATTCCTTTTCTTAAACTTTTCCTTTTCTCCTCTTCTTTTCTTATTCCTTCTCATATTCCTCCTATTACACTGATTAACTCCTTAAACTTTCGCCTTTTCTCCTCTTCCTTTTTTATTCCTTCTCCTTATTCCTCCTATTACACTGACTATCTCCTTAAACTTTCGCCTTTTCTCCTCTTCTTTTTCTTATTTCCTTCTCATATTCCTCCTATTACACAACAAACTTTCCTTTTCACCTCTTTCGCCTTTTCTCCTCTTCCTTTTCTTATTTCTTTCTTTCTTCTTCCTCCTATTCTCACTTATTCCTCCTATTACACTCCTTAAACTTTCGCCTTTTTCTCCTCTTCCTTTTCTTATTCCTTCTCATATTCCTCCTATTACACTGCTCTAACTTTCCTTAAACTTTCTTTGTCCTTCTTTTCTCCTCTTCCTTTTCTTATTCCTTCTCATATTCCTCCTATTCCACTGACCTAACTCCTTAAACTTTCGCCTTTTCTCCTCTTCCTTTTTTATTCCTTCTCATATTCTCCTATTACACTGACTAACTCCTTAAACTTTCGCCTTTTCTCCTCTTCCTTTTCTTATTCCTTCTCTCATATTCCTCCTATTACACTATTAACTCCCTTAAACTTTCCTTTTTCACCTCTTCCTTTTCTTATTCCTTCTCCATATTCCTCCTATTACACTGACTAACTCCTTAAACTTTCGCCTTTTCTCCTTATTCTTCCTTTTCTTATTCCTTTCTCATATTCCTCCTATTCTCACTGACTAACTCCTTAAACTTTCGCTTTTCTCCTCTTCCTTTTCTTATTCCTTCTCCATATTCCTCCTATTACTATTCACTCCTTAAACTTTCCTTTTTCCTCTTCCTTTTCTTATTCCTTCTCCATATTCCTCCTATTACACTGACTAACTCCTTAAACTTTCGCCTTTTCTCCTCTTCCTTTTCTTATTCCTTCTATTCCTCCTATTACACTGAGTTAACTCCTTAAACTTTCGCCCTTTTCTCCTCTTCCTTTTCTTATTCTTCTCTTATTCCTCCTATTACACTGACTAACTCCTTAAACTTTTCTCCCCTTTTCTCCTCTTCCTTTTCTTATTCCTTCTCATATTCCTCTAATACACTGACTAACTCCTTAAACTTTCGCTTTTTCTCCTCTTCCTTTTCTTATTCATTCTCATTTCCTTACACTTTAACTCCTTAAACTTTCTTTTCTCCTCTTCCTTTCTTATTCCTTCTCCTATTCCTCCTATTACGCATTCTGACTAACTCTTTAAACTTTCGCCTTTTCTCCTCTTCCTTTCCTTTCTTCTTCCTTCTCATATTCCTCCTATTACACTGACTAACTCCTTAAACTTTTGCTTTTCTCCTCTTCCTTTTCTTATTCCTTCTCATATTCACTCCTATTACACTTATTAACTCCTTAAACTTTCGCCTTTTTCACCTCTTCTTTTTCTTATTCCTTCTCATATTCCTCCTATTACACTGAATAACTCCTTAAACTTTCGCCTTTTCACCTCTTCCCTTTTCTTATTCCTTCTCATATTCCTCCTATTACACTATTCTCCTTAAACTTTCCTTTCTTCTCTTTCTTTTCTTATTCCTTCTTTTCCTCCTATTCCTAACTCTTAAACTTTTCCTTTTTTCACCTCTTCCTTTTATTCTTTCTCATATTCTCCTATTACACTTCTCCTTAAACTTTCGCCTTTTCTCCTCTTCCTTTTCTTATTCCTTCTCATATTCCTCCTATTACACTGACTAACTCCTTAAACTTTCGCCTTTTCACCTCTTCCTTTTCTTATTCCTTCTTATTTCCTCCTATTACACCTTATTAACTCCTTAAACTTTCGCCTTTTCTCCTCTTCCTTTTCTTATTCCTTTCTTCCTCCTATTAAACTACTAACTCTAACTTCCTTAAACTTTCGCCTTTCTCCTCTTCCTTTTTTATTCCTTCATATTCCTCTATTACACTATTACCTCCTTAAACTTTCGCCTGCTTTCCCTCTTCCTTTTCTTATTCCTTCTCATATTCCTCCTATTACCCTCCTTAAACTTTCGCCTTTTCTCCTCTTCCTTTTCTTATTCCTTCTCATATTCCTCCTAATACACTTAACTCCTTAAACTTTCAGCTTTTCACCTCTTCCTTTTCTTATTCCTTCTCATATTCCTCCTATTACACTGACTAACTCCTTAAACTTTCGCCTTTTCTCCCTCTTCCTTTTCTTATTCCTTCTCATATTCCTCCTATTTGACTAACTCCCTTTCTTTTCACCTCTTCTTTTTCTTATTCCTTCTCATATTCCTCTTATTACATTGACTAACTCCTTAAACTTTCGCCTTTTCTCCTCTTCCTTTTCTTATTCCTTCTCATATTCCTCCTATTAAACTGACTAACTCCTTAAACTTTTTCCTTTTCTCCTCTTCCTTTTCTTATTCCTTCTCATATTCCTCTATTACTAAACTTAAACTTTCGCCTTTTCTTCCTTTTTTCTTAAACTTTCTCCTATTTTAACTATTTCTTCGCCTTTTCTCCTCTTGCTTTTCCTTCTCATATTCCTCCTATTACTGACTAACTCCTTAAACTTTCGCCTTTTCTCCTCTTCCTTTTCTTCCTTTCCTTTCTCCTATTTCCTCCTGTTAAACTTTCGCCTTTTCTCTCTTCCTTTCTTTTTTCCTCATGTTCCTCTTCCTTTATCCTTAAACTTTCCTTTTTCCTTCTCCTTATTCTTTCTCTATTCCTCCTATTAAACTCCTCATAAACTTTCCTTTTCACCTCTTCTTTTCTTATTCCTTCTCATATTCTTCCTATTACACTCTTTCCTTAAACTTTCGCCTTTTCACCTCTTCCTTTTCTTATTTCCTTCTCATTTCCTCCTATTACACTGACTAACTCCTTAAACTTTCTTTTTTCACCTCTTCCCTTTTCTTATTCTTTCTCATATTCCTCTATTACACTGACTAACTCCTTAAACTTTCGCCTTTTCTCATCTTCCTTTTTCTTGTTACCTTCTCATATTCCTCTGTGCACTGACTAACTCCTTAAACTTTCGCCTTTTCACCTCTTCCTTTTCTTATTCTTCTAATATTCCTCCTATTACACTATTCTTCCTTAAACATTCCCTTTTCTCCTCTTTCCTTTTCTTATTCTTCTCATATTCCTCCTATTACACTGACTAACTCTTAAACTTTTCTTTTTCCTCTTCCTTTTCTTATTCCTTCTCATATTCCTCCTATTACATTATTTCCTTGCTTTCCTTTTCTCCTCTTCATTTTCTTTTTCTCATATTCCTCCTATTCTATTCTCCTTAAACTTTCCTTTTTCTCCTTATTCTTATTCCTCTATTCATATTCCTCCTATTACCTCTTCTCTTATTCCTTAAAACCTTCCTTTCCACCTCTTCCTTTTCTTATTCCTTCTAATATTCCTCTTATTACACTGACTAAACTTTCTTTTCTCCTCTTCTTTTTTCCTTTTCTCCTCTTCCTTTTTCTTATTCTTTCTCCTTATTCCTTCTCTATTCCACTAAACTATTCTTCCTTAAACTTTCCTTTTCTTACCTCTATTCCTTATTTCTTATTCCTTCTCTTATTCTTCTCTATTACACTCTATTATCTCCTTAAACTTTCCTTTTTTCCCTCCTTCTTTTCTTATTCCTTCTCCTTAAACTTTCCTCCTCTTACTTTTCTTATTTCTATTCCTTGTTGTTTCCGTAAACTTTCATTTTCCTCTTCTTCTTTTCTTATTCCTTCATATTCCTCCTATTACCCTGATTAACTCCTTAAACTTTTTTTCTCCTTTCCTTTTTCTTATTCTTTCTCATATTCCTCCCTATTACACTATTAACTCATAAACTTTCCTTTTTCTCCTCTTCCTTTTCTTATTCCTTCTCATATTCCTCCTATTACTGAGCTGCTCTCCTTAAACTTTCCTTTCACCTCTTCCTTTTCTTATTCCTTCCTCCTTATTCCTCCTATTACCTTGACTAACTCCTTAAACTTCGCCTTTCCCACCTCTTCCTTTTCTTATTCCTTCTCATGTTTTTCCCCTCTATTATAAATCTCTTTCCTTTTCACCTCTTCCTTTTCTTATTCCTTCTCATATTCCTCCTATTACTGACTATCTCTTTTCAACCGTTGCCTCTTCCTTTCTTATTCCTTCTCATATTCCTCCTATTACGTGACTATCTCCTTAAACTTTCTTTTCTCCTCTTCCTTTTCTTATTCCTTCTTATTCCCTCCTATTACATTGACTAACTCCTTAAACTTTCGCCTTTTCTCCCCTCTTCCTTTTCTTATTCCTTCTCATATTTCCTCCTATTACATTGACTAACTCTTAAACTTTCGACTTTTTCTCCTCTTCCTTTTCTTATTCCTTCTCATATTCCTCCTGTGTTGACTAACTCATGTTTTCCTTTTCACCTCTTCCTTTCTTATTTCCTTCTCATATTCCTCCTATTACACTGACTTTCCTTAAACTTTCCTTTTCTCCTCTTCCTTTTCTATTTCCTTCTCTGTTCCTCCCTATTTACTAACTCCTTAAACTTTCTTCTTTTCACCTCTTCCTTTTCTTATTTCCTTCTCTCTATTTCTCTATCCTTAAACTTTGCCTTTTCCTCTTCCTTTTCTTATTCCTTCTCATATTCCTCCTATTACCTCTTCCTTTCTTTCACCTTTTCCTTCTTTCTTATTTCCTCCTTATTCCTCCTATTCTTTGACTATCTCCTTAAACTTTCGCCTTTTCACCTCTTCCTTTTCTTATTCTTTCTCATATTCTCTATTACAACTAAACTTCCTTAACCTCTTCCTTTCTTATTCCTTCTCTTCACTCCTTTCTTATTTAAACTTTCTCATATTCTTCCTCCTGTTAAACTCATATTCCTCCTATTAAACTTTCCTTAAACTTTTCTCCTCTTCCTTTTTCTTATTCCTTCTCATATTCCTCCTATTATTCTTTATTAAACTTTCTCCTTTTCACCTCTTCCTTTTTCTTATTCCTTCTCCCTTTTTCACTCCTATTACACTGACTTTTCTCCTTCTTTTCTTATTTTCTCCTTTTCTCCTCTTCTTTTCTTAAATTCCTTCTCATATTCCTCTATTACTATTGACTAACTCCTTAAACTTTTTCTTTTTCCTCCTTTTCCTTTTCTTATTCCTTCTCATATTCCTCTCTTTTTCTTATTCTAACTCATATTCCTCCTTTAACTCCCTTTCCTCCTCTTCCTTTTCTTATTTCTTCTCATATTCCTCCTATTACACTGACTAACTCCTTAAACTTTTTCCTCTTACTTTTCACCTCTTCCTTTTCTTATTCCTTTTCTCCTTATTTCTTCTCTCTTCCTTTTCTTATTCATACTCCTTAAACCTTCGCCTTTCCACCTCTTCCTTTTCTTATTCCTTCTCATATTCCTCCTATTACACTGACTAACTCCTTAAACTTTCGCCTTTTCACCTCTTCCTTTTCTTATTCCTTCTCATATTCCTCCTATTGCCTTTAATATCTCCTTAAACTTTCCTTTTCTCCTCTTCTTTTCTTATTTCCTTCTCATATTCCTCCTATTACCTTTCTTATTAAACTAAACCTTTCCCACCTCTTCCTTTTCTTATTCCTTCTCATATTCCTCTTATTACATTGTTATCTCCTTAAACTTTCCTTTTCTCTCTTCCTTTTCTTATTCCTTCTCATATTCCTCCTATTACACTTTATTATCTCCTTAAACTTTCCCTTTCCACCTCTTCTTTTCTTATGCCTTCTCATATTCCTCCTATTACACTGCTATCTCCTTAAACTTTTCCTTTTCACCTCTTCCTTTTCTTATTCTTCTCCATATTCCTCCCTATTACGTTATTAACTCTTTAAACTTTCTTTTCTCCTCTTCCTTTTTCTTA
Organism: Acanthosepion pharaonis; assembly: GCA_903632075.3. Classification (NCBI taxonomy): domain Eukaryota; kingdom Metazoa; phylum Mollusca; class Cephalopoda; order Sepiida; family Sepiidae; genus Acanthosepion; species Acanthosepion pharaonis. The sequence goes on from CAHIKZ030005566.1 coordinate 3,581,905, forward strand.
TTCCTTCTCATGTTCCTCTATTATTGACTAACTCCTTAAACTTTCGCCTTTTCTCCTCTTTTTTCTTATTCTTTCTCATATTCCTCCTATTACACTCCTTTTAAGCCTTTTCACCTCTTAAACTTCTCCTTTTCCTCACCTCTTCCTGTTCTTATTTTCACCTCTTTTCTTATTCCTCCTTATTCCTGCTTACACTTACTATCTCCTTAAACTTTCGCCTTTTCACCTCTTCCCTTTTTTATTCCTCTCTCATATTCCTCCTATTACACCGACTAACTCCTTAAACTTTCCTTTTCACCTCTTCCTTTTCTTATTCCTTCTCATATTCCTCCTATTACACTGACTAACTCCTTAAACTTTCCTTTTTTACCTCTTCCTTTTCTTATTCCTTCTCATATCTTCCCTATTACACTATGACTAATCTCCTTAAACTTTTCCTTTCACCTCTTCCTTTTCTTATTCCTTCTCTCATATTCCTCCTATTACACTGTTAACTCCTTAAACTTTCCCTTTCCTCTTCCTTTTCCTCTTCCTTATTCCTTATTACCTTCTCCTTAAACCTTCCTTTTCACCTCTTCCTTTTCTTCCTCCTTAAACTTTCGCCTTTTCTCCTCTTCTTTCTTTTTTCCTTCTCCATATTCCTCCTATTACTATCTCCTTAAACTTTCGCTTTCTTTTCTTAATATTTCCTTTTCACTCCTCTTCCTTTCACCTCTTCCTTTTCTTATTCATTCTCTTATTTCCTCTGTTACACTGACTAAACCTCTTTAAACTTTCCTTTTTCTCCTCTTCCCTTTTCTTATTCCTTCTCCTTATTCTTCCCTATTACCTTTGACTAACTCCTTAAACTTTCCTTTTCTCCTCTTCCTTTTTCTTATTCATTCTCATATTCCTCTATTACACTATTCTTTTAAACTTTCGCCTTTTCACCTCTTCCTTTTTCTTATTCTTTCTCTATTCCCCTTTTCACCTCTTCCTTGCTTTCCTTTTCTTCTTACCTCCTCCATATTCCTCCTGTTACACATTTGCTCCTTAAACTTTCGCCTTTTCTCCTCTTCATTTTCTTATTCTTTCTCATATTCCTCCTGATAAACAGCTAACTCCTTAAACTTCCTTTTCACACTCTCTTCCTTTGCCCTTACCTCACTCCTATTACTGTCTCTCCTTAAACTTTCCCTTTTTCAGCTCTTCCATTTCTTATTCCTTCTCATTCTTCCCTATTACATTGACTAACTCCTTGGCTTTCCTTGCTTTTCTCACTCTTCCCTTTTCTTATTCATTTCCTTGTTACCTCCAATTACCAATAACACCTTAAACTTTCCTTTTCTCCTCTTCCTTTTACTTATATTTCTCTTATTCCTCCCTATTACTATTCTTTCCTTAAACTTTCCTTTTCCCCTTTATTTTTTATTCCTTTCCCATTTCCTCCTATTACACTGTTAACTCCCTTTAAAATTTTTTCCCTTTTTACCTCTTCCCTTTTTTTTCCTTTTTCATTTCCTTTTTTTTCTTCCCTTTCCTTTTTTTTTTCCTTTTTTTCCCCTTTTTCCCCCTTTTTTAAATTTTTCCCCCTTTTTTCCCCCCCTTTTTTTTTCCCCTTTTTTTCCCCCCTTTTTTATTAACCCCAAACCCCTTTTTTTCCCCTTTTTTTTAAAAATTTCCCCCTTTTTTCCTTTTTTTCCCCTCATTTTCCCCTTTTACCCCTTTTTTTTTTTTTTCCCTTTTTTTCTTTTCCCCCTTTTTTTCCCCCCCTTTTCCCCCCCTTTTTTTTTTTTTCCCCCCCCCCTTTTTTTTCTTTTTTCCCCTTTTTTTTTTCCTTTTCCCTTTTTTTTTTTTCCCCCTTTTTTTTTCCCCCCTTTTTTTTTTCCTTTTTTTTTTTCCCTTTCCCCCTTTTTTTTTTTTTCCCCCCCCTTTTTTCCCCCCTTTTTTTTTTTTTCCCCCCCCTTTTTTTCCCTTTTCCCCTTTTTTTTTTTTTTTGCCCTTTTTTTTTTTTTTCCCTTTTCCTTTTTTTTTTTTCCTTTCCCCTTTTTTTTTTCCAAATTTTTTTCACCCTTTTTTAAACCTTCCCCTTTTTTCCCCCCCTTTTCCTTTTTCCCCCCAAACCCCCCCCTTTTTTTTTTTCCTTTTTTCTTCCCTTTTTTTTTTTTTTCCTTTTTTCCCCCCAAATTTTTTTTTTCCCCTTTTTTCCTTTAAATTTTCCTTTTTTTCCCTTTTTTTTTTTCCCCCTTTTTTTTTTTTTTCCCCCCTTTTCCCCCTTTTTTTTCCCCCTTTTTTTTTTTTCCCCCCCTTTTTTTTTTCCTTTAAAAAAATTTTCCCCCCTTTTTTTTTTTCCTTTTTTTCCCCCCTTTTTTCCTTTCCTTTTTTTTTTAAATTTTTTTTTCCTTTAACCCCTTTTTTTTTTCCCTTTCCTTTTTTCCTTTTTTTTAAAAAATTTTTTTTTTTTTTTTCCCCTTTTCCCCCTTTTTTTTCCTTTTCCCCCAATTTCCCAAAAAATTTTTTTTTTCCCCCCTTTTTTTTTCTTTCCTTTTTCCTTTAAAACCCCCCCTTTTTTCCCTTTTTTCCCCCTTTTTTTTTTTTTTTTTCCTTTCCAAATTTTTTTTTTCCTTTTCCCTTTTTTTTTTTTCCCCCCCTTTTTTCCCCCTTTAAAACCCCCCCTTTTTTTTTTTTTCCCCCCCCCTTTTTTTTTTTCCCCCTTTTCTCCTTTTCCCTTTTTTTCCTTTTTTTCCTTTTCCCCCTTTTTTTTTTTAAAATTTTTTTTTTTTTTTCCCCTTTTTTTTTTTTTTTAACCCCCCTTTTTTTTTTCATAAACCTTTTTTTTTAAAAAATTTTTTTTTTTTCCCTTTTCCCCCCTTTTTTTTTTTTTTTCCCCTTTCCCCTTTTTTTTAAAATTTTTTTTTTCCCCCTTTTTTTTTTCCCCCAAATTTTTTTCACCCCCTTTTTTTCCTTTTCCCCCTTTTTTTCCCTTTTTTTTTTTCCTTTTCCCCTTTTTACCCTTTTTTTCCTTTTTTTTTTTTTTTTTTTTATTTCCCCTTCCTTTTTTTCCCGTTTTTCCCTTTTCCTTTTTTTTTTTTTTTTTCCCCCTTTTTTTTCCCCTTTCCTTTTTTTTTTTTTTTTCCCTTTTTTTTTTTTTTTTTTCCCCTTTTCCCTTTTTTTTTTCCCCTTTTTTTTTTTTTTTTTTCCCCCCTTTTTTTTTTCCTTTTTTTTTCCCTTTTTTTTTTTCCCTAAAAATTTTTTTTTTTTTTTCCCTTTTTTTTTTCTCCTTTCCTTTTTTTTTTAATTTTTTTTTTTTTCCCCCCTTTTTTTTTTTTTTTCCCCCTTTTTTTTTTCCCTTTCCCCCTTTTTCCCCCCCCTTTCCCCTTTTTTTAATTTTTCCCCCTTTTTTTTTCCCGTT
>CAHIKZ030005567.1:7500-175000 GCA_903632075.3 Acanthosepion pharaonis
TAGAAGTCATTCTCTATTATATCACCAGCACTTCCAAACTTACAGCCCCTGGTATTCTCAAACGCTCATCCATCTAGGTGACTCGACAAGGGCAGTGTTTCAACGGAATTATTGTCTACATAATTTCCTAAGAGGTTGGCGAAATAAATATCTGGAAATAAATTAATATCCGTTGACATTAACTTTTGTTGTATGTTTGACATAATTTAAGCATTGCGAACGCCCGACACAAAATGGAGTTATCGAGGTTGAAATTTACTCATAATGAATCTAACAGTAAAATCTTACATGTTTTGTTAAGACGTCCGTTGCTAAGGAGGGTCTAGAAGCATCCCTAGGACAATTATTTTTTCCTTCACATTTAATGTGAAATTTTACCTCTCCTCACGAACTGAATGATTGCAGATCAACAATTAATTCGTCCTGGGTATAACCATAAACTACATACGACAGTTAGACCACTGTGGAGCGTGAAACTATCTTTTAATTGATGTTATTCCCGGGTCATATTATGGTCACAGCTATGGGCAAATAGTGAACCAGAAGACTGGGATAAAAACAGTATGAATATATATATATATATATATATATATATATATATATATATATATATATATATATAGTTAAGTTTTCTATATCTATCTATCTATATATATATATATATATATATATATATATATATATATATGATAGAGATATACATTCAAATTTTCGAGAAGTAGATTTTAATAGAAAAATAAATCAGCAATTGATTTTAATAATTAAAAATTAAAAAATAAACATAGCTTTCAGGAAAATTAAATTCTGGCATCCAATGTGACATAAGGAGTTGATATGCAGTTAAACAAACCAAACCAGTATCAAATAACAATTAATATGCTGATTACAGGCCTGATTACTGGCATATATTAAATAGATCGTATTCTTCTTTTTCTTTCTTCTTCTTCTTTCTTCTTCTTCTTCTTCTTATTATTATTATTATTATTATTATTATTATTATTTTGTTTGATTTCTGGCCCAGGGACCTAAGCTTAGAAATGGCGTCATGACACTCTCCACTGACAAAAAAAAAAAATAGATTTCATAGATAAAGCCCTTCGTAAGGTGTGGGCTGTACTTGTCAGAACAATTTTCTGTATCTCCTTGAGGCATGGACTTCCAGGAATCCCTTCAATTAGTCTACTGGAATCTTTTCCAACCAGTCCAAGGGCTCCAACTACAACAGGGATTGTTGATGTTCCCATATGCCACATTTTCGCGATTTCTATTTCAAGGTCCTTGTACTTTGACAACTTTTTGAATATCTTCAAAGATACATTGCAGTCGGCAGGGACTGCCATATCAATAAGGAGGAACCGTTTTTGTTTGTGGTCTTTAATAACAATATCTGGGTTGTTGGCCTTGATTGTTCTGTCAGTGTGTATTGTGTAGCCCCATAGAATTGTAACAGGTCCTATCTCCGTAACCGGGTCTGGGTGGTGTTCATACCAGTTTCTTTCAGTTTTCTTCCCGTAGAAGTTGCAGATTTTCCAGTGCAGATATTGGCCCACTCTGTCATGTCGGGTTTTATATTCAGTGGGTGCCAACACCATACAACCTGCTACAAGATGATCAATCGTTTCTGGATATTTATCACAGAATCTGCATTTTGGGCTGACACAATATTTTAGTATATGTGCTTGATAATTCCTAGTTAGCAAGCATTGGTCCTGCGCAGCAAGGATAAAACCTTCAGTTTCCGCTTTCAACCCTGCACTACGTAGCCACTGATGGGTACGTGTTTTGTCTACGTCAGCTTGTTTGGTACGGGCAGAGTATTGGCCATGAAGCGGTTTATCTTGCCATCGCTTCTGTAACTGGTCTGTTGCATTCGTCTTAGCTATCTTTTTTAGGTATTTTGCAGTTTCAGCCGGTGTATTGTGCTGTAGTTGCATCTCTACGCCCATTTGGAACTCCATTTTGAATTTGTTGGCTTCCTTCATTACGGAGTAGAGACGCTTACTACTTTCATGTTCCTTGACGCATACCATCATACAGTCTTCTGTAGTTTCCAAATATCTTTGGAGGCCAATTGTTGTAGTTTTGTAGGACAGTTCTAGTTGAACTAATCCTCTGCCTCCTTCGGATCTGGGCACATACAGACGGTCGACATCAGCTTTGGGATGATGCATGCGATAGCAAGTGAGTAGCTTTCTCGTTTTGGCATCCAGTCGCTTAATTTCAGCTATGGTCCAGTTAAGGACATTAAAGCTGTATTGCACCACAGGGACAGCCAATGTGTTTATGGCTGATATCCTGTTTTTGAGTTCAGCTCAGTATTTAGTACCAGACGTACACGCCTGTAGTATTCTTTTCTTTATTTTTTCCTTCATTTGGGGGTGTTGTATGCCATCTCCTTCGCTAATTCCTAGGTACTTATAAGCTTCACCATGCTCCAGTTCCCTAATCTTTGTGACAAAAATCTAAATCTATTAAGGGTGTTTCTGTAATTCTACCTTTCTTGAAAGTTACTTTTGCACATTTATCTAATCCGAAGTCCATACCTATGTCGTCACTGAAGTATTTTACAATATTGAGGAGGCCTTTCGAATCATTGTCGTCTTTGGCAAAGAGTTTGAGATCACCCATGTAGAGTAGGTGATTGAATATTTTCTTATTTATTTTGTAACCATAGCTACTGTTGTTCAGTTCATGTGTAAGAGGGATTAAGAATAAACAAAACAGAAGGGGTGACAGAGAATCTTCTTGAAAGTTTCCACGTCGGATACTCAGACGGTTGGATATGGCAGTGCCCCCGGTGTGACTAAGGTATAGTGTGGTGTTCCACATTCCCATGCTGTGCTTAAGGAAATTTAATACCACAGGGGAGACTTTGTACATTTCCAAAGTCTTAAGGATCCAAGAATGTGGAACACTATCAAAGGCTTTACGATAATCAATCCACGCTGCACTTAGGTTCCTGCGTCGTCTCCTGCAATTTTCCAGAATCATTTTATTTATCAGAAGTTGATCCTTGCAGCCATATGAACCTCTTCTGCATCCCTTCTGTTCCAGCGGGAGAGTGCTGTTTGTTTCGAGAAAGGAATAATACGGTTCGTCAATACAGACGTGATCAACTTATACGTGGTGGAGAGACATGTTATCGGTCTATAATTTTTCGGGTCGTCTGTTTCAGTTGTTTTTGGTATGAGGTATGTCATACCTTCAGTAATCCATTCCGGGTTTTATAGGGATTATTTACAAGCGTTGATAATGTTTTTGCAAGAATTTCATGGGTAGATGTGAGATGATACAGCCAGAAATTGGGCAACTTGTCACTTCCTGGGGATTTCCACTTTTGGGATTTCGTTAGAGCTTGCCTAACATCATCTGTGGATATATTTTCCCATTCTTGCAGAGGTGTATCCAGCATTCGTTCTTCTTCACGCCGTATCCACTCTGCATTTGGGTTATACTCCTTTGGGCTGCTCCAGATATTTTCCCAGAATGTCTGTACATTATCAATCGATGGTAGCCTTTCGACATGTATAGGTGTTTTTCCAATTTCCCTGTAAAATTTCTTAAGATCTTTTCGGAATAGTTTATTTTGGCGATAGAACCTACAACGTTTTTCGTATCGTCTTGTTCTCTGCGCCTTCAGCAGAAGTTTCTGCTTCAGCATTTCCTTGATTGATGGAATATCAATTAGAGATTTAATGTTATATTTCCGCTTGATCTTTTTGAATTTACGTGCGGAAATATTAGGGTTTCTGGTGAGCTCATCTAATATAGAAAGCTCACATCTTATTTGTTGTATTTCTCGAATCAGTTTGGTTTTCCAAGCTGGTTCTCTGTGTCTGTTAATTTTATTTATTGTCTTGACTCCAAGCTTCCGAGTCGCTGCTAAAGCTGTGGCGTATATGACGTTGTTAAATTCTGTGATGTTTCCCGGTGGTTTATCAGTTAACAGTGTTTCCAGAGCAGCATTGTATATTTTCACGATGTGCCTGTTGGAGTTCGTCATATGGATTTTCGGGAGCTGGTCTCTGCCTGACAATTGTGTGAATGTTACTCTGCTAAGGACTTGGATGACATCATTTTTCGCTTCGGTGATTTCAGCTCCGTGGTTTTCAAGGAATTCTAACTTATTGTCACTGAAGATGACTCCAGGTGCAGTTTCTGGAGGATTGTAGGTTGTGTTTAAGGTAGAGTCTTGGGTTTCATTTCCTGGGAGATTATTCCGTACTTCATTCTCTCCAGCATCCACCCCATACTCTGTTGCATTCCTTATTTCTATATTCGCCTCAATAGAGTTTGAGTGATGGGTCATAGTATTTTGTCTTATATGTAATTTTATCTTATCTATTTCTGCCTGTGAGAGTCTGTTGTTTCGCATGATGTCCCTACGGACATTGGCAAGCATGTTTGGATTAAGGTTAGGTCTTACATCATTTCCCACCGTACTTCTCCATATTTGGTATGTTTGATTGGTGGTGTTCTTTGCTGGGTTTTCGAGTGCAGTGAAGAAGGATGGCATGACTTGTCGATACTCTTCGCGGCTCCATTTCGTTCGTTTACTCTTTATTAGTCGATTTTGCATAGAGTCACTTGGTCCAAGGTTGGCAATAATCCGGTTTTGGTGACCAAGTGTCTCTTCGTGTGTGGAAGAGTTTGTTCCACGTGCAGACTTTTCTTTCTCAGACTGGTTCCTCTCTGAGTGACGCGGCCCTTGTTGCCCCGGTTGACGGCCGATCCGGTATGAAATATTATTCGTATTCATTGAAATTAGTAGAGATGCGTTTTAACCTTGACCGCCAAGGGGTAATTATGTTCAGATTACAAGCTGTAGGACGAATCTCGAAGAAGATCCAGGAGCACGCCCAAACAATGAGATTGTGGGTTTATTGATATAAAGAGAGAATATTTCAAAAGATTGTGTGATATTCAGTGGGGTAGACTATAGTAAGTTTTAAACCAGGGGGAATAAATGCATTTTAGTATATAGACTTAAAAAAAAAAAAAAAGGTAAAAATAAATACAATATGATCCCTGTCAATGCGGATACATACACATGTATTATATATATATATATATATATATATATATATATATATATATATATATATATATATATATATATATATATATATATATATATATATATATATACATACATACATACAGGAGAGAGAGATAGATATTAGTAAACATGTACATATACGCAACGACAGAGATTTGGGATGCTTAAAGTAAGAGAGAAAAAGTGAAAAATAAAGTGAAAAATGGACAGGGATGTCCGCTTAAGGTCGGGGTGGGGACCTAAAATTTGAAATATACGTTAAACAACAACAACAACAAAAAAAAAAAAAAAAGGAAGAGGGAGCTGAAGGGAAATAATTAGCTGGAGTCAAAAGAATTTACAGTCATAGCAAACTACACGAAAAGTAACATTTAAAAGAATAAATGCTACACTTACCGTTTCTTCCTACTCCGGAGCATGGCGAAAGTGATCTTCCACAAATGTTCAGTTTTCCGTCGCCAACGACAGATACTTATCAAATTTTATGGGGTAGGCTGGACTTATACTACAGATTGGTAGTGGGGGGCTGGATATCAAAGCATTCATTAAACAAAGGGGTAGAAGCAAAACAGTAAAAGTTATACTTTTCCGGTCATCTCTCAGCCTACTAGCCGCTAAATGATACATTTTTAAATTTTATTATTATTATTATTATTATTATTGTTGTTGTTGTTGTTGTTGTTATTATTATTATTATTATTATTATTATTATTATTATTATTATTATTATTGAACACTTCGGCAGGAACACTTTAATGAGTAAAAAGCCAGTATGAATTTCGCCCCACGAGATCCACAACTGATCTATTGACTGTCATTATTTAGCGAGGCCCTAGAAAATAAATTAATCACGATGGCCAGATATATTCTTGATATGCCTTAGATATATCTTTGACAAGGAGTGGAATAGAGGGTACCTACGTTATCATCAGCATCTTTCGACGTCACTCTGGTTGATCGGAATTCCATTGACAAACTCTTTCCAAAACTACGGTCCTGTATTGCTATCCTGAGTCCCGAACTATGGTGTCCTGGAAAGTCATTTTTCTTGAGAAGACAATTCCTGAAGGATGCCATAGAAGTAAGGATGAGACGTTTTCCCTGCCCGCTCAGTGGCAGTGGCCAGAAAAAAAGGAAATCGGTTTTGTTTGAGTTAAAGTGAGATTGGTCTCAGTTCTCTGTAAATTGCGTTAAGCGATGCATTGGATCTCCACCTGATGTTCTAAAATGTTTTTGCTGAGTCGCCATTCTATAGAAAGACTGCCAAACTAGGCTAAAGTCTTCTTTCAAGCCATGAAGAGAATTACCCCACGACAAACACGTACTTGAAATTTATATTTCAGCGGACTGTCTTAGCTGCATAAACTCTCCAAATATCCTGAAAGACTCAAACATAATAGGTAAACTCACCTCCGACTGGTGGCTCAAATGACGAAGGTACTGGCTTGTAAAATTCAATACGCACTGAACGAAACTACTAACGTCCCCTCAACATCGAGAAAAACCTGAACCTTCACATATCCTGAAGGATGCGTCTACTCCCAAGAGGGGCTCCTTACCTTGAAAGTCTACTGGGATACAAGCTCTCCCCAGACTTCAAGTGGATCTTATATATACGATATATTCTTAAAGATGTTAGAAAATTGGTTGGTTTATTTTACCGCTCGAGTGTGTATCTAATCCAACCGCTGCTATACTTTATTTATACAAGAACCAAAATCAAGTATTCCTACCATATCTTGGGTGTTGATCTGTCTTCCCTTACATGGCTAGATGAATTTCGAGAGCATCTCCGCTGTTAGTGTGTGATGAATATATTTTCAAAATAAAACAACTTTACTACAGATGAAACATCGCAAGCCACTCGCTGTTCTATCACTATTTCCATGACATGTGTTCTGAGAAGTTAAATTCTTTAGTCCCAACAGCCCTGATATTTACACTTATTCCACCTCCTGCCACTTACAGAAATGTGATTCTTCACTACCCCTTTCGTATTCCACGAGTAAGAAGCGCACATTACAAGTTTTAGGTGCATCGTAAAGACAGATCTATATCCAAAATATTATATTTGTGTGTATTGCTTATCTATTCATATGCACTAGATTTTAACTCATTGTACACCAAATAAATTTACAAATAAATAATACGGCACATTATATCTGAATTTTTTATAAGAAGTTTTTTATTGCATGTTTTGTTATTCGGGATCTTATGCTAAACGCATTTTTTATATTCACAAAATTTCGGTTGTTGTAACTTCAGGGCATTTTTAGTTTTTTGTCGTTTTCACGAACTTGTTTACAGCAAACTTTTATTCAATCCAGTATGGTTGATTCTATGCTTTCACCTTTCTAAACTTCGGTGAGATTCCATATAAGTCAACAGTAAAATTTCCTGATATAACTGCACAGAGATGCATGCCAAACGGGTAAGAATTGATAAAATTTAATTATTAAAAGAAAATTACATGTTCATCTATGCTTTAATTATAAACGAAAACGATTAAAATTCTATTTCATTCCTTTTCGTTCAAACAGAAATATAAAATGAAAAGGGCAATAAAACAATGGTTACCTTCCTAAATATATTACGTTGTCACAAATAAAATGCATAATTTTGCATGTTTTTTGATCCACTCGTCTAATCTTCTTAGCATATAAAAGATCTTGACTTATTCCTGACACATTTCTTTCCAGACAATATTTCTTTCAATATATTGTTACTCATAAGCTCAATGAAATGATTGCAATGAAACAATGTCAAGTAGTCATATTGAATGAGTGCAAACTGGAAAAAAAAGATTAATTTTTGCACCGAATCATTATATGAGACGAGAAATTGACACTCTGCGACAAGAATACGAGAGTTGTCCATTGGTTAAATGCAAGCGAAGCACCAAAGCAATGCCCAAAACCTCCAACGCACCGTAAAATATGATCTCAGAGAAGCTCTTTTGATATGACCAAAATGGATATTCCCTCACTCAGTAACTGTATTAAAACAAAGACTTATTTCGAGAAATGAATATATTTCACTCAAACGCCTATCAGGACTTGAAATGGAATGACAAAAATCTAAATAGTGTGATTAGATCATCTTGGACAAATTTGAAGTTTAGATGTGATTTAGATAATCTTGAAAACAAATTTCAATCTATTTTAGATGACAGGAAATTGCATATTTAATCTCCAAAATGAAACCGTTGACTTTCAATCTCGGCATTGTTAAATGGGAGCAAATAATTGTGCCTTCTCGGTGGTTTGAATTTTCAGGTTCTTGCTTTTTAATGCCTTCAAAAATGAAACGCAATGTTGATCATCATCATTATTTTATTTTTAAGCATTTTCTCGTTACATGTTTGAACATACATTATTGAAAAGAAATTATTTTTTATGAGATTTCAAAACCTTAAAATAATATCTATTTAATATGTATAATAAATTCACCTGCAGTTTTTCATGAAATACTCAATAGTTTTAAATATATCATGTTGAAAATATCTAAAAATTTAACTCAAATTTTGTTTTATAAATTAATAATTTAAAATCACAAAAATGTTTAAAGCAAATATAAATTATATTTTATATAACAAATATATGAACTTGACAAAAGAGGCAAAATAAATGTAAAGGAAGTTTTAGGAAATTAAAATTGGCAAATTAAAAATGTTGCAGCGAAAAATCAAGATGATGGACACTTTTGGGTTTTATAAAAAATACTTTTTTTATCATATTGATATTTCTAATTTGAAGTTTTCTCACTTTTTTATTTTAAAGTACAAAACAACAAACAATTTAGATTAAAAAAATTACAAAGTGGTTCAAACGTTGAACTGATATATATATATATATATATATATATATATATATATATATATATATATTGAACAATAAGAAAATAAAAATTAAAAATTAAAATCATTAGACACACTGGGTTGTAGATTAATATTCTTTCGTTTTTTATTATTATTATTCCATTTAGATTCCTCGACTAGTTTCGACCGAAATGGCCATCATCGGAGAAAATTATTTCTCTTTTGTTGGAGGAACTACAGAAATGAATCTCTTTTGTTGGAGAAAATGAACTTTTTTCTGTGTTTTTTTTTTTTTTTTATTTTTTTTCTTTTTTCACATGAATCTTTTAACATTCCTTGTGTTGGTCAAACAGTCTCTTTTAAGTTGTTATTTGAGATAAGAACTGGATAGATACATTTTATCCTGAATTCTCTGGTCAGTTTGACAGTTTTATTGGACCTGGTGAGGGATGCGTCTCTGTTTAGTGTTTGTTTGTGTGTTATTTGGTTCTTAGGGAGGAGTGAGTGAGTATGATATGTGTAAGCGTGTGTGTATTGCTGTAGGTGTGTGATATCATTTGCTCATTGGGAGGAGAGTATGGTGTGTGTACGTGTGTATAATCGTGTGGGTGAGTGTATAAGTGTGAGGCCTCCATTCCTCCTTAAGCATGTCTGTCTTGTGTGGGTGAGAAATGTGGGTAGATTTTGATTTGTTGATTGTTACTATTATATATTGTTAAATTTATGATTTAGCCCGGCTGGGTATTGTGTTATTAGACGTTGTATCCACTTATTTTCATGGGACTCTAAAATCTTTCTAATGTTATCTGCTCTGAACTTTTCTATTCTCTCAATTATAGTGAATCTGGCATGGGTTTTGAAATCGTGTTTTTCTAGGCGGAAATGTTGTTCTACAGGTAATAACTGTTCATAGGGAGTCGATTTAATTCACTTACGATAATTATTAATTCTGTAGTTAAAGGGCCATTCAGATTTTCCTACATATTGTTTCTGGCATAGTGTGCATTCTAGGAGGTAAATTATGTTTTGACTTCTACAGTTAGAATCGTGGCAGATTTTGAAAGTAGATTTAGTGATTGCGCTAGTGAATGAATTCGTGTGTTTCATATGGTTGCAACATAAACTTCTTTTGTTGTTACATGGTTGGGAAAATCCTGTTGTTTTTGTTCTCAGTTCCTTACGGATTACCTTGTCCCTTGAAATGTGGTTACTACCTATGATTTCTTTTAGGTTCTTAGGTCTACGATATGCAAGAGGGCCGGGTTCCTTAACAATTTTTTTTAGGTCTGGTTTGAGATGTAGTATTTCCCAGCGACGTTTGATTATTTGGGATAGTGGAGGCAGAGTGGGATTGAAAGTGGTTACTAGAGGGATGCGGCTAGATTTATTTTTAATCTTGTATATTAGGGTGTCTTCTCTAGGTGTGGAAATTGCTTTATTTATTTGTTCCCTGATTAGGTGTTGTTTATAGCCACGTGTTGTGAATTGATGCTCCAGATTTTCAATGTGTTTATTTAATTCTTCATTGTTGGAACATATCCTTCTGAGTGCTTGTGAATAGGGAAGGTTCGCTTTGAGGTGTTTAGGGTGGGAAGACTTAAAGTGTAGATAGTTGTGGGTGTCGGTGATTTTAGTGTGTAGTGTCGTTTGTAGTTTCCTGTTTTCATCTATGTAAATGCGGGTGTCTAAAAATGTTACTGATGTTGTGATGTCGTGCACTGTTTTTAGGGTCATAAGGAATTGGGTAAGTTTGTCATCACTACCCGTGTATACAAAGAATATATCATCGATATATCTTGCATAGAATACGCAGTCGCTACCAATGATTGGATAGATATGGGTTTCCTCAATTTTTCCCATGAATATTGTAGCATATGATGGAGCTGCAATGGTGCCCATGGCACAACCACTTATTTGAAGGTAGTGTGCTCCATTGAAGTTGAAAGTATTCAATGTAAGGACATGCTCCATGAGTTTTATGATGACTTCTGTGGGGGGGTCCTGTTTTCTTCTTTTAGTAAGTGCTTCCTGAAGGGCGGCCAGCCCTTCGATGTTTTTTATATTTGAATATAGTGACCTAACGTCCATAGTCACTAGAATAGCTTTCTCTGGTATTGTTTGTATGTGATTAATTTTGTTCAGTAGATCTGTTGTGTCTCTGATGTAGGATTTTACTTCCTTAGCTAGCAGGTTGTATGTAATGGTCTATGTATTTGGAAATTTTTGTCGTGTGGCAGTTGAACGATGAAATAACCGGCCTTCCTGGATTGTTGCTTTTTGTGTATTTTAGGAAGGAGATAGAAAAGGGCAGGTGTAATGTTTGTGGGTGTAAGTGTTGTGCATGTTTCCTTGTCGATTAGATTGTTGCGAAGCATTAAGTTTAGTGAGCTAGTTAATTCTTTTTTTGGTATTCTGGAAGGGGATCTGTAGATATGCTTTTGTAGGTTTCTTTGTCGGCTAGCTGTTTGTTGGCCTCTTTAACGTATTCTTCGATTCCCCAGATCACTGTCGCACCCCCTTTGTCAGCCTGTGTTATGATTACGTCATCTATATATATATATATATATATATATATATATATATATATATATATATATATATATATATATCTTAAAACTATAGTAGGTATAGCCATTTCATCGATGAATAGAACGTACTGAAATACTATGTTGTTTAATATGTTCTCTTGACGTGAACTCAAACACCAGCGACACCTAAGGACATGGATTCTGTTCAGGATACTGAAAATAAATTCTTGCATTGTATTAAAATGAGCATTAACTTCAGGGTATAATATTCATACCCTTCAAATTTAATGATTCCTCTTCATTCGATTTTTCTATGTTTGTCTTTCATGAACAAAAATAAATAATAGTTGTACAGAGAAATAACCGACGCTCGTACCAATTCTTGGCCAGAATGTCTTTGATTTACTTTCAAAGTAATTTTTATGAGACAAACAAGAAATACAGAAATGACAGATATGCATTTTCTTTCAATAATCCGATTTAATTTTTTGTTGATTTAATCTGGGATAATACCTTATTCTGGATGTGCAGTTAGTGTAATGGTTAATGAATTTGGAAAGAAAAACCACATAATCGAGTTCAAATTCTAAACTTGTTGGCTCTATTAACATTCCAATTAATGAATTTCGGTAAGGCATTATTACATCTCTTCCCACTTATGCTATGGATGATATAATAGATCAGAATGTGTTCTTTAGTTTTGTATAGCAACCAGTTAATTAGAATTAATCTGACTTCATAACTGGAGGTAATCTACAATGAAACTTCTTCACTATATTTTCTAAGTAATCATATCAATTCCCCGATAGCAAACAGCAAACAGCAATGCTTCTGATCGGGAGATCAGAGGTATTGATGAATGTGGAACAACCAATTATCTGCTTTTGTTCCCAGGTTCATAATGACCCTGGGTAGTAGCAACTTGTAGGGGCCGAACTATTTGAAAATAAGAACCCCCAAATAAAACACTAAAGATTTATAAAATTCCCAATTTTCTCAACAATACCCAATTCTATCAGGTCATCACATAAGTTCTGTCCTAATTTTAACTTTTTGTTAAAATGGACAAAATTTAAAGAAATTTTATAATGTCTAATGGAGCTGAACATTATTTTTTATGTTTACATGCATTTAAACTGATCAAGTTTTATTTCGGAGAACAATAAAATTAAATTTTGTTTGATTAAAACCCTGTTAACATTGAAGTACCCAATAATCATTTGAGGCACATAATGCTTTATGAGTTCAAGAAAGGAAACTCAGCAGCCGAAGCAGCTTGAAACATTCACTCAGTTTATGGAGAGGAATGTGTGAATGAAAGAACTTGCAGAAGATGGTTTGCGAAATTCACAGGTGGAGATTTCACCCTTGAAGATGAAGATCGAACCGGACGTCCAGTTGAGTTTGATGAAAAGCTTCTTGAAGCAGCCCTTGAAGAAAATTCTGCTTTATCAGTTGAGGAATTGGCAGTGGTTCTCAGTTCAAACCATACAACTGTTCATCATCATCTTCAACAACTTGGAAAAGTTCTTAAACTTGGAAAATGGGTGCCTCATGAATTGTCTGAAAACAACCTCAAATCCCGAGTTGACATTTGCACTTCTCTCCATTCTCGTCAACTTGTTTCACCTTTTTTGGATAGACTGGTGAAAAATGGATCTTCTATCGAAATGATAAGCGTCATAGACAGTGGCTTGGTAAATGGGAAGGGCCCCAGCCACAGCCGAGAACAGAACTACATGGAGAATAAATGTTCCTCTTTGAATCTGGTGGGATCGCCAAGGAATAATCAGTTTGAATTCTTACCACCTAATGTAACAATTAATGCTCAAATATACTGTCAGCAATTAGAGCGTTTGAACCAAGCTTTGAGGAAAAAATACCTGCTCTAGTGAATCGAAAAGAGGTGATATTTCATCAGGACAATGCGCGACCCCACACAGCAAGAATCACGTCACAAAAAATCGAAGAACTTGGTTGGGAGAAAATTCTTCATCCACCTTATTGTCCCGATCTTGCTCCTTCAGATTACCATTTCTTTCGTAGCTTACAGAATTATTTGGAAGAAACAGCTTTTGCAACACAGGAAGAGGTTAAAACTGACATTTGAGAGTTCTTCGAATCAAAGCCAAAAGAATTTTACAGTAATGGAATTAGTAATCTTGTTAATAGATGGAAGGATGTCATAGATAATCATTGTTGATTGAATCTGTAATTAAATTTAACATTTGGTCACTTGTTTTTTTTATTCAAATTTCGGACAGAACTTATGGGATGATCTGATAGTAAAAGGACTAATACATTTCATATGTAGTTGAAGGCATACCAATGCCTTATATTTCAACATAAATAAAACGTAGATATGTTGATATGCCGCTTAATAAAACCAGCTAACTAACAACAGATATCAAACTAAAAGAATCTGTAAAGATCTGCTTTTTCCTACATCGTGAAGGGACATGGAATTTTTTAAAAAAATTTTCCGGATTTTTCGTCAACATGAAAGATCAATTAATATATGACTTTTAAGATAATGTAGTAAAAACAACTATATTGATTGACTAATAAAACATTTTTCCTTCCTTCATATATTTTTGCGTTAATTGGAAATAAAAATTCGTTGGAATATAATAGCATAGCAATAATATTGGCTACGTTTTCAAATTCTTTAAAAAATCAGTATCAATATTTTTTTCTTTCCATACGTTCAGTTTTTTATGTAGTTATTAATGTTATTATATGCCAGGTGAAAAACACTCTAAATACAAGATTATTGAATGATGTAGTTGTTTGATTGGCTTAGATAACGGTAAGAAGCACAGTGTATTAGGCTATGTGGGAAATATACCCATAAAGTTGAAATGGGTAATTTGCAGTGGCTGGGAAAGTATCCTCTTTGAAGTTTGTTTGACAAGGTTGCAGTTCGCAGGAAGAATTTGTTCCAGTGGAATCTTCCTCTCATTAATGGAATACGAAACGAATGATTGTGGTTCGCCTTAGCATACGCAGTTTGATGACCATTATCTGCGAGAGTTGGTGATGATGGAACATTTACGTGTTTTGTTAAAAAAAAAACATAACTATACGAACACGTCTTCTGACAATGCTTGTAACAATAAAGAACTCAAATCAATAAATCTCCAAAAACATGAAACTAGTGACAATCCTTATTATGAAGTAACCACTAAAGGACCAGCCAATATATATTTTAACATCGAACATTGAAATCGCAACAGCGTTGAGGAATGTGTAGAAATGGTGAACATTAAATTTTATAAATAGGCATAATTTTGAGGGAGGACGAAAACTTTTTGAAAGAACGCAACAAAGATTTAATGAAAAAAGAAACGCATGAATAATTCGGAAGTGAAAAAAGGGACAAAAAATAGAATGATAACTCTCATGCAATATAAAATCTGCAAAATAAATTAAATAGGAATGGCTTAGAAGTGAGAATTAGTCAACAATATATTCAATATAATATAAAATTCAAATCTGAATTATGTTTAAAAAATATAGAAAAAAACCTGTGAATTCAAAATCCTTGAAGAAAAGTAAAAAAAAGAAATTAAAATAGATTATAAATTAAGTTGAATCCGTAGATATAAAAAGAAATCGTTAAATAGTAGCAACAGACACCTATGAAAAGACCAATCTCCAATCATTTAAACAAATGATTTCTGAAGAAACCAGACCTTGCTGGCCATCCCGTCAAAATATTCATTATAAGATACACCGGAATTAATTAATAATTACATTAATAAAATAATAATAATTGATAATGCTTAATTCATGAATAGAAATGAAAATACCTAAACCGAAAAAATATGTTTTATAAATACAAGGCTTTCAGTGAAATAAGATCTAAATCCTCAACAATGTGACTGAAATTATTTTTTCATTCCTCTACTTTTCTGTAAAATATTTTCGTATCATTCATTTATAAATAGATAATAATTATACAGAAATTTATCAGGCCTTTATGTAGTTAAAGTAAACAGGAGCGTGGAGTACTATGATAGCGGCTCTACGCCAAGTAATTCTGTTCAAGCATGTAGGGGTATATGCAAATGCTATTCCCACGACAATTGAGAGCTTTCCTTCTACTAGACTAGTTGCGTTTCTATTTCGCCTTAACTGAGGCGAGACTTCTATTGACGCCTTTCCAAGTGCAACAGCCTAAAAGATAACACAACATCGGCTGGATTTTTCACTTAGAACACGAAATCCATCTACCATGCCAATTAGCTCTACGTACGTGTACATCAATGAACGATAATTACTGATATATAGTCTTAGGTAAAGCAAAACATATTCACGCACTCAAACATTTACAATGTTGTCAGTCTTGTTTAAAAATCAAATGCTGGGAACAAATTATATCCAATATTGACAATGGTTTAATATATATGAATATTATAGGCATGTATGTATTTCCAAGTATAATCAGTGCATAGTTAGAAATAACATGCAAAATATGTCAGAAAACTAGCCGAAACCGCATCGATTTGAAAAACCTGAAAAAAATATGTAAACAAGAAACCTGAACAGACATTACAAAGCCGACCAGGCCCTGTACAAAACAACTTTCAGACAAACTCAATAAATATTGCAAGATACGTGAGATATTCTTTAACCGCCCCACGCGGTCGGATGCGGCACAACACCAAGATTATTGTGGGGTATCCGAACCTCTGAGGAGATCGACGATTGAAGTGCATGAAATAAATTAACAGACCCGATGTGTTTTTAAGAATTATATATTCATTATTATATTGCTCTGTTCTTACACTGAGCTCTCTTTGAATTTATATCCTGACTGCAATTATCCCTACTAATCCTCAAGATGTGTATATATATATATATATATATATATATATATATATATATATATATATATATATATATATGACAATATGGGAGGCATAATAACGAAAATGATAAAAATATAAGCAAAAATAAAAGAAAATATAAAAATACGCTAGATTATATAGCGAAACTGAGAATAAAAATATATATATTCAAAGTATAAAATTTAATACTCTCTCTCTTTCATGGGCATATGTAAAATCAATGAAAAAAAAAAAAAAAAAATATTTTCCAATTCGTAGTTAATTATCATAACATTGCTCTTGTAACTAAAAAATACATAGAATATTCTCTTTATCTCTATATATATATATATATATATATATATATATATATATATATATATATATATATATATATATATAATGAAGATTTATAACTTAACTTGTATACGACTTATATATAATCTCATATTTTCGCATATAGAGACGCTATTACATATGAGGATAAACATTCTACATTAATAATAGCGAAATACATTCGTGGAAACGAGGGTACTTAGCAGACTGCACGCTTTGTATTTGTTCCTCATAATAGCATTAATTCGTAGCAATAAATCCTTTCTGGCAGCATGCTCGAATAAACAGAGTTGCCTCCCTTCTAGGATGATTTGTGCGGTCGATGTTGACAGAGAAGGAATATGTGATTATTAGCACAGAACGTAGTTCGAAGGGCCGTCAGCAACGGGAGTAATATGCAATTCTCTGCACTTATGTAACCACTTGGAAGTTGCTGGGCCTCAAGAGAAATGTCGGTTTTTGTATGCGAATAGCTGACTGATGGACGTGATGAATTTATGCGCAAAATTATCTTAGGTAGCTAGAAATAATAATTTGGAGAAAAATGTTAAAACACAAGCTGGTTTGTAATATATAAATATCATGTATATATATATATATATATATATATATATATATATATATATATATATATATATAAAATCCTGTATATATATATATATATATATATATATATATATATATATATATATATATATAATAAAAAAGGCTTAAACACTAATAGTCCATGGTCATAATTTATTCCATTGGAATCGTAAATACGATCCAATTCATCAGACCTACAAATTCAAAAAAAAATATTATATCCTTACTCTGTCCTGGACATTGAGTTCTGCCTGTATTCTATCCTTTTTATTCAAAAAATATGCATGTATGTGTATGCACCTATGTATATATACTTTGCATATGTATGTGTATATTTACCACTAATTATCTATCTATCTATCTATCTATCCATCTATCTATCTATCTATCTATCTATCTATATATATATATATATATATATATATATATATATATATATATAAATGGGGGTTAAGTACATTTGTTGTTTGTTTGAGGCCAACTCCTTTAAATATAGAAATATATAGCATGTGGCAATATCATAATTTCCAATGAGTTACGGACATATACCAGCATATACCTGCCGGTATCTATCTATCTATCTGTCTGTCTGTCTGACTCTCCCACCTCTCTATCTATATATTAAATGTACTGTCAAAATAGACAGTCAACCACACGCGCGCGCTCACACAAACAACACACAGATATATATATATATATATATATATATATATATATATATATATATATATATATATATATATATATATATATATATATATATATATATATATATATATATATATATATATATATATCTTTGTGTGTCTACGCAATTGTCTGTCTATTTTGACGGTATGTATTTTTTATAATGTCTATCTATCTATCTATCTATCTATCTATCTATCTATCTATCTATATATATATATATATATATATATATATATATATATATATATATATATATATATATATATATATATATATATATATATATATTTATTTAAATGGGTGAAGAACAAATGCTGTAAAAATCTGCAGTTCGTAGCATTTACTTTTTAAAAAGTGCTCAGTACAAACTAGAGCAATATATTATAGTAATATTTTTATTATAATAAATTACTATAAACACATTTTACATCACGACACGAAAAAACTTCATGTTTCAGTACAAAGATGATACTTCTTCAGGCAATGGTAGATAAATTGTGATAAAAATTATTTATTATCTTATTTCTTTTCAGAAGTTGAATGCGGAGCATAATGTCAGAATTAAAAAAAAAAATCTCATGGGTATTTCTAGATTAACCAATCAAACGTATACGCTCAAATATAAATATAATGTCAGAGGTTGATGTGGGTGGGTTATTTTTACATGTCAAATAAACTGATGCTTAGACATGTCATCCAACGATACTAGGGAGCATTGCAGCGACAAATGTACCATTGGTGTATCCAAGTAGGTTTTGCTCATTTATTGAAGTTGAGACATGCGTACATATTTTATTGCTATCTCCTATTACTCAACAGCGTATCGTTTTACTTTTTTGATATACGCACATCATCCATGATTTTCTATTTGTGTCATCTGTCTTTATTGCATTGGATTTTTGAATTATTCGATTCCTTCCCATTAAACAATGCATGTAGTCTTTATTTTTCTTACACAGGCGACATTTTTGCTTGAATATTTTTCTCGATTTTCTCTTAAAATTATAAATAAAAATATACCTTCTGAAATATTTTCTGAAGAAAATTATTGAAACTTAACTTATCGCATTGAAAATGTTTTAGTATGTTCGATTATACTTAAATTGGCTGAATATGAAAGCGAATTCTGTTGCATAAATTTAATTTATTTTAGAGTTTAATATTTGTAAGCGATACAACTTTGTAAAAAAATGTCCCGTAGAAAAAACATTCTACATACAACGTACATATGGAGAGAAATGGAATTGAACATTTGCATAACATAAAAAGGGATGTACTAGGATTTGTTTAATCTATACATCAGTATGAATTTAAGCGGAGTAGAGTTTCTTTCCGAATTAATTATTGACGTGTAATATCTTCGAAGCGTAACATCCGCAGATGATACGTGGTAGATGCCAGACAGAAAAAAAATTCTTTACTTTATAGACATTATAATGAATGATTCAACACTCGTTTAATTGTACGAAGACAGAATACAAGATGTTCATCATAGGAAACTCGAATTACGAATTGGTGAGTTCAGAATCGATCCTGTTCCAAATACTCAGGAACAGGAATGTTTTCTCAAAAAACGATGGAATGTTGTCACATAATTTCTGAAGATAAATTCGAGTTCCGAACGGTGGCATCCAAAAGTTAATCAAAGTATGATGAAACGCGAATAATTTACTAGATACAGGTTTCAGCAAAAGTATTTGTCAGATGTGTAGGTTTAATAAATGAGAAGTAGTGTAAAGAACGAAAATCTGTTTTTATTTTCGAAAAAAAATATAATGGCATTTTGTTGCATTTCATTTTCAGTTGCCAGCATGAATAGAATGGGTGAGCATTGCGCTTTCATTTCAGAAAATGTTTATCAGGAACAACGAATCTATAACTGCAATACAAAGAGCTTTCCATGTGCCCCTCAGGCTTCGTAGACATGATCGAAAACAAAACGCGATTTTGTTTTGGGTTACCATCTCCAGAGTTAGTGGATCAGCAAATAAAAGATAATCAACTGTCCGACATTGGACCGCTAGAACTTCAGAAAATGTATCAGCAGTATAAACAATGAAAAAAAAATGGCCAAATGGTACGCAATATTTGTCTTCCTCTAGATAATTGAATCCTTGACAATTTACTCACACACGTATAAAAACTTGAGTGTAATGGAATTTTGTTCTACAGAATATTGCTGAGTATAACATTGATGGTGCATATGAGAAAAAAAAATCTTTAGATAAAATGTGCACAGCAAGAATACTTGTATTTCAAATCAGAAAGAGAAAGCGTCAGATTAGAACATAATTTAAGGAGAAAGGGCTTGACATATTTAAGACTCCTGGGAAATTTTAAGGCACATTCAACAACTTATCTAAAAAAACTTCTCTAGATGAATGTCAGAAACGAGACTGGAAGTTATTGCAATGACGTAAACTACGAATGATATTAATATTTGTGGAGCCATAGTCACATATGTTCTGAAGGAACAACACATAAATTTAGATCTTGTCGTCTGTGTAAGATTAATAACGATTACAAGAATTGTTAAATAGGAAGTAATCAAAAAATTAACAAATTCAATGATTTAAAGATTGAGGGTGAATACAGTGGCGTAGCTAGAGTAAACGTTACCCGGGGCGGTCCGCTCAAATGTCACCCCAATGACCCCGATTCACCCTATGCTGAATGGTTAGCTGTAGCTAAATTTTCATACATGCTCTACCTCTACTTTACTCTACTGACCGGTACGTTACTGTTTATATGTATGATCCAAGACAAAATACAATACCACAAAATAATCAGTTCAAATCAAAAGATTTTTAAAATGCAAATGTTCACTTTCAGAACAACTAAATACAAAACACGGCAATACACAAAAGAATGACATTCGATACTATGGTCTTAGAATGAATGTTTTCTTGTTTTCATTGTGGCAAACTGGTCAATGGCATCATCAAAATCTGTTTGTCTTGTAAGCTCGTTTTCAATGGATAGTATAGCCAGATCCGACAGTATCAACTGGATCATGGTTGACGTAATTTTATATTGCTAATTTTCTGGTGTCCAATTTTCCGTTGCATCATTTTCTGGCTACCATTTAATTATAAATGACGTTTGAAAGCATTTTTCTTGACAAAAATGTTCTAGTTAATTTTTAAGCATTTTTTGGAACATTGTAAATCAACTGCATTCTTTTAAAGGTTACCTAGAGAATTTATGCAAAGTTTATTTTTTAGTTTTTCTTTATACAAGTAAAATAAATTTACATCGTATTTTGATGTTATTATGATTTTAGTGTTAGTGATAATTTAAAAGCATTAAATATTTATCATTAGTACCAATAATGGAAAATTAAGTTAAAAATTTAAAAGGATCGTTTTTGGAATCGGAAAATAGGCACAAATTTTTCCGATTCCGATACCCCCAAAAGTTCCGATTTTTCCGATTCTCGATTTCGATTCCGATTAATCATCCCAACATTAGTAGATGTATTCAAAAGTATATCGCTAACTCAATGGAAAGTTCTATCTCAGCGAATTGATACACAAGAAAAGACTGAAATTGTTGCACTTTTGGCTTCGTATTTCGCTTTGTTGTTATTAATGATGCAGAGTTAAAACACCATACCATCCGATAAAATATTACAACAATGTCTCTTGTTAGTAACCAAGATTGTAGCAACTGAAACACATGAAAGCTGAAAACATTGCTATTTTTCCTACTCACAAATTTCCCGACAATTTATTAGAAAATTTCTGACGGGGGGGGGGACAAAACTGGGTGCTCATAAATTATTTCTGGGGGGTCATATGCCCGCCTGCGAAACCCCTGTGTCTCCACCACTGTTCTGAGACTATTTTTGACTGATTAAAAAATTTTGTTGGGTGTGACATTGTGTCACCCCTCCTGTGCTGGCACCCGGGACAGTCCGTCCCCCATCGCCCCCCCTTAGCTACGTCACTGGTCCAATACAGAAATCATTGATCTTACGTGTATATTTAAAAAATGAAAACGAGGGTCTTTTCAGCAATATGAGAGACCAATTATATATGCGCGCATATAACTTCTTTTATAAAATTTCTCGAATATTCCGTCCGGTAGACGAAAATAAATCAAGATAGAATTTTTCGACCTTTTTATATTTGAAATATGAAATGTCCTAAAAACTATCTCTATAAAATAGTGTTTTTTCTTATTAATATGAAGATTAGTTTATATGGTACACATATATGAGTGGCTATAGTTCTTTTGTTTTTGTTTTTCTTCTGAGCAGAATTTTAATCTTAGGTCGACTGTTACTAATTTCGCTAATTAAGAAAATAAATAGGGTATATAAACTAAAGCAACCAATAAGAATTTTTTTCTAACAATAAGAACTAATGTTGCTTTAAAGTGTCAATTTAGAGATTACAGAACCATAGAAATATTGTCGCTAACTCGTCCACGTTTGTTTCAAAGCCACGTTTTCGGATTATTTCCATGAACGACTCACTGGTATTTCTCATGTTGTGCCCTTTCACGGTAAAGTCTATCCTGACTCTCCATATATTGTTTCTTATTAACTGTGAATTGCCATGCGTTCTGTGCAAAGAAAGGTGACAAAGTGAACGTCCCCCTCCCCACCGGGTTTACGGTCATAGCAATGAGCCACGTACGATCACTGAAGTTGAGCAACGTTCCGTCAAGTTCGTACTTAGATAGGTGACCTTTCAGAAATACTAGGTTTGAATGTACGGACGGTGAAATAGATAATGGCTCAGTAGTATTAGAAATCAGAAAGCCAAGTTCCAATTACAATGAGGTTCGTTAAATTAATTTAATTGCACTTGCCCTTGATGGCCCTCATCTCCCTATAGGTATGGTTTCATCAATAGGACTTTTATCACTATTTAATTAATATCCTCCTACTTTTATAACAATGTAAAAAAAAATGATAAGCCTAAAAGGAACAAACAAATTCATCAGTCCTTCTCCACGGTTTCGTATTTAAGTTCTTCCTTCTCTTAATTTGGTTTCCCCTAAAGAGAATGGATAATAATCTACATTCCTGTTCTTTCCATAAATGGGTTCAACAGTTGGCTGTCAGTAGGGAAGAAATTGTAAATTAAGCAGCACAGAGTTGTAAATCATTAATAAATCAAGTTGTAACCAGAAATACTGATATATTTCCTTATGCCTTTGATGGAAATTGAATTTTTTAAATTGCAAAGTGTAGAGTGGTATAATCGAAATGATCGCATATTTCCTTTGCTTAAGCTAGCTAGCATCGTGTCATATAACATTTTCCAAGAATTGATCATTGACAGCTTACCAATTTCCCTTACATAGCTTTTCGCGGTCAATGTATTCCTTGAGCTACAGTGCTTAGTTAAGGAAATGCCAAGAAGACAAATAGATATGAGAAATCAGTCGGTATCTAAAAAGCCGTACGAACGTCCAGGGTTGTTTTATTCCATGTACACCTTTCCCCGAAATGAGTGGAGGATATTTATTTCACACCACCTTAGCAGTAGTTACTTTAGATTCGGTACACTTTTCTTCTTTTTCATAATTTAATCCCAAGTAGGGCGATAATGTTATACTAAGACGAAAGTGGTTATCGGAGTGGAAGAGAATGAGTAAATATTTGCATTTACTTTCTTAAGTTTGTGCATCATAGAAAGCAATAAATCGGGAGAGATTTTCACAGGCAATAACGCAAGAAAAGAAAATATTAGAATATAATTACGGATACATTTAACATTTTCAAGAGTAAAATTGGGCTACCTAGTTTGCAGTATAGTAGTTCGCTTAAATTCATGTGCATTTAAAACAGATCTTGACACATCGTATTAAAATTGTAATAACTAGAGAATTATGATTTAAATGGCGGAATACCGTAATGTTTTTAAATACTAAACTTCTATATTAATTACCCTTATTATTTATATTATTTCCATTATTCAGACTGTTATTCTCATCTTTATTGCCATATTCACAATATTTCGGCCGTTGTATCCTCTGGTATTATCAGGTGTTTGGTATTTCAAACCGAACCCTTTATTTCATCAGCCGGGGTAGTTTGTTCTAGTTCGATGTGCCAAGCCTCTTCCTGATGCCTCAGTTATTTCGCCTTTTGATCCAGCATTGATGTAGCCTCCTATTGAACTCACAACACTTCGGGTCTAATCAATGGATCTAACCAACGCCTTTATTCACTTGGCGTAGTGTCCTTGAGTAAAGCCGGTGTGTGCAACAGCCGAAACGTTGTGAATATTGCAAAAAAAAATGGGGATAACAGTCCGAAAATTGTAAACAATATAAGTAATCATAATACCTAATCCAGATATATAAACAGATCATATATATATATATATATATATATATATATATATATATATATATATATATATATATATACACACAGACATATATATATATATATGCATTATGTCTGATTATTTTATCATAATCCTTTCATATTCTCGAATATATATATATATATATATATATATATATTATAATAAAAGAAATAATAAAAGTAAGATATATAATTTTTGCAAAGAAAACATATTTTAAATCATTTAATTTCATATATATATATATATATATATATATATATATATATATATATATATATATATATATATATATATATATATATAGTTATCACTTACATCTGTTATATACAGAGAGAAAGAGAGAGAGAATGAGGAGAAGGAAATTCTCTTTTTAGGCAAGGCTGATTGAATACATTACAAAAATTATGTCTGATTATTTTTATCATAATCCTTTCATATTCTCGAATATATATATATATATATATATATATATATATATATATATATATATATATATATATGTATGATTATTTTTATCATAATTCTTTCATATTCTCGAATATTGGATAGCATTTACATTCACAATATAGAAAATATCACATTTTTATGCATACAAGAAAGCATACACTATAAGACTAAACCAAAGTATATTATCAGTCCTATAAAGGAAAATTCCAGAAGATGAAAAAATAATTTTAGAGGATTAAGGACCAAATAATTCAGCAGACAACAACAACGAAGATGATGAAAGTCTTTACCACGCTGACAGAATAAATTCATATCTAAAGACGTCCATTTTTGAGACTGACAGAAGGGAAACAGTAAAAAAAATTATATTATCGCCGCGAATATTTTTTAAACAAACGCATTTTTGCGTTTGTGATTTAAAACCTTTATTACCCGTTAATAAGATTGAACCATGGGTATTACTTGCCATCGTTTATAGCATCTGTAATATGACGATTTTCAAGGCTGTAAAATATTATTTATTCGTTGGCTTTAATACACATTACTATCATATAATTAACTAAGTCCTTTTAGTTTTAGATGAGTAAATATCTTTATTTCCACATTGTATATTCTTGCATGAAAGCGTTGAAAATTAAAACAAATTCTGCACGCCTGCTGATATAAGGATGTGTAGAATTAAGCATAAACTACTCGTAATTCATGCGACAGAACCTGCACATCTGGGCAGAAAACACGATATCTTTATCATTGGGGAACAATCCAATAAATAATTTTCCTGTATCAGATTGTGTGGCTCAAGGCTAAGTTATTCATTTCAGGATTCTTGTCTGTTTAATTCCATTAACAGAAGCATGATTGGAACTTGATATTTGCCAATGGTCTGTTTACATGCAACAGCAAGCAAAAAATAATATTCCCAACAAATTTCATATACATATCAAAAGAATAAATTAAATAAACCGCAAAGTAAATGCCATGAACACAAATATGTGTAAATTCTCATTTTTTGTTCTATTCATTAATACTATGAATGTACACCCCGGGAATAAATGGGTATATACATACATCACCACACACAGCTATCTATATATAAATACTTACATATATATTAATCAGTTTTTATATTCATACACAAAATTGTAGACGTGTGTATCAATATAAGGCTATAGCCTGATGAAAAAAGAATGCATTTATTTCTACAACAAATACTTTTCACAGAATAAATTCCTTTCTTGATAATTGGATTGCATTGATATTTCTGTTTATTAATATCATAACCTGAATATTATATACTGCGAATTTCAGATCGAAATGCAAGTATTATATATAAGTTCATATTCCTACTGATCGTTCACTCTATATAGATTTTTGGTATATGCAATCCCGCACAATGTCATTAATATGGACACCTACATTACACGACACACAGAAAAAATACAGGCATATGTGCTAAATAAATGAAAATAGATGCTAGATAATATTTATTTGGTTATTAAAAGTGAACATTCACAGACGTGGAGGAAATTCCGTGTGGAATTGTCCGGAGTTTACTCCGAAGGAAATATATTGACAAATATAGGCAAAAAGTGTTGGAACAACATTGCCAAATATTGGCAAAATTTTTAAAACGTCGGCAAGTTATGAAGTGTCTTTTTATATTTCTTTTTTGTTTATTAATATACATTTGATAAAATTTGGACAATATCTAACGAAAATTGCTCTTTGTCTGAGCAGAATCATTCATAATTTGGAAAAGTTGCTTAGTAAAATATGTGTTGTCTTTAATATTTGCCGTAAGTAAACACACACACATAAACACACATACACACACACACACACACACACACACACACACACACACACACATATATATATATATATATATATATATATATATATATATAGATAGATAGATACACCTAGTGAGCCAGACAAACCTACCTAGGTTTCACCTAAACGGATCGTCAGGGAAAGTTTGGCCAAACTTTCCCTGACGATCCGTTTAGGTGAAACCTAGGTAGGTTTGTCTGACTCACTAGGTGTATCTAGGTCTGCTCTACGGTTGTATTGAGCTCTTTTGTTAGTTAGTTGTTACTCGTATCGGGGTTTTTTCTTTGGGCTTCAGACCTGCATCTGTGCGATTTTTTTTTGTCGGCAGAAGTTCATGTTTGTAGCTCTTTCTTTTTTTAAAACCTTTTTTTCCCTCGAGATTGATTTGATTAGCAAATCAAAAATTCGAGGGTTTTTCGAAACGAGTCCAGTTATCTATCTATCTATCTATCTATCTATCTATCTATCTATATATATATATATATATATGTGTGTGTGTGTGTGTGTGTGTGTGTGTGTGTATATGTATGTATGTATACAAATGAGAAAAAGAAGAGATGGAGTAAAAACCACTGTACGCATAAATTACTTTAAAAACTGCTCAATAAACGTAAACAAATGGTTTGCTACTATATTGTTAATATAAGAGATTGTGATAAAAAAAAATGAAAACGCTACACAAGAGCTTCCATGTTTTCATAAATTGGTTTTCCGTGGCATGAAC
This sequence comes from Acanthosepion pharaonis, assembly GCA_903632075.3. Classification (NCBI taxonomy): domain Eukaryota; kingdom Metazoa; phylum Mollusca; class Cephalopoda; order Sepiida; family Sepiidae; genus Acanthosepion; species Acanthosepion pharaonis. The sequence continues at coordinate 34,681 of CAHIKZ030005567.1, forward strand.
AAATAACTCCACCTTCTGGGTTTACCTTTTTATTTATCATACATTTGATATTTAATTAATTAATCAAGACTTACCCGGATGTCTACTTTTAATTCTGACCTTATTTTCCCCTCTTTACCTTTCGGAAAAGAGGTAAGACATTGTTTTTAAATTTCCTTAAAACTTATTTAATCAACAGTTATTTGTCATCGCCTAATGACGTACAATCATAGTATTGAAACATGAAAGCCTTTGTGAAGCGATTTGAATTTTTTATTATAATCACTTATAATATATATATATATATATATATATATATATATATATATATATATATATATATATATATATATATATATATGCGTGTATTGTAATCGATGTAATACCGATCAAAAATGTTTCTTAGAAATGCATGAATGCAATTTTTTCCCTCCATTTTATTTAATGTAAAATCGCAAAATAAGCTACATGTCCCGCACTGCATTTTCTTCCCCTTACGTCATTTTCTGTTTCTATGACCAAAGAACATTTTGGGATTTAACTTTTTATTGAATTTGTTTTAAGTTTCCTAGTATTTTCTTTGCGTCTCGGCATATATGAACGTTTCCAAGTAAATTTTTTATATTTTTTCGTTTGATCGTTGAAACAATTCCTTGTTTAATGAATGGCAACATACGGTTTGATAATTGCCAGATATGCAGATGACTCAGTGCTTATAGCAGGCACTGAAAGGAAACTACAAAACCTCCTACAGAAGGTAAAGCAGAAAAGCGAGAAGAATTGAACAAACATACTTTATAAAACAGAATGCATGGTTATCAGCAAAAGTCTTGACCCTAAATGTATATTAAACGCCGGGAATACTAATTTCAAGTAGAGAGCGAGAGAGAGAGAGAGAGAGAGAGAGAGAGATTTAAATATCTGAATAGTGTTCTAACTGAGAACGGAACGTGTGGCACAGAGATCCGAAGACGTATTGGGATAGCGAATGATTCATTCCAAAAGCTACCCAGGGTATTGAGAAACATAGAAGTTTTCTTGGAAACAAAAAAGGGGTACTGAAATATTACGTGATATCTTTTGTCCTGTATGGCAGCGAATGCTGGACAATCACCTCAAAGACGAAGAAACACCAAAAATGTTGTTCTACAGAAAGATTCTGTGGATACCATGGACCGAAAATGTGAGCAACACCGAGAGAATAGAAACTAAAATGAAACATCATAGATAGATAGATAGATAGATAGATAGATAGATAGATAGATAGAAGTGAAGACTGAAATAAATTTAACATATAAATGATTGTCATAGACCATGCACAGACTGAGATAGATAGATAGATGTGAAGATTGAAATAAATTTCACATATAAATGATTGTCATAGACCATGCATAGACTGAGATAGATAGATAGATAGATAGATAGATAGATAGATAGATAGATAGATAGATATTGTTGATTGAGATAACTACATACATACGTAGAGATAGTGACACCAGAAAGAGGCAGTTGACATTTCTGGGGCACGTACTGAAAAAGGAGAACTTGAAAAATCTTATACTCACAGAATAGAGTGAGGGAAAGCTGGTTAGAGGAAAGCAACGCTAAACCTACTTGATGGGCTTGAGCAAATATATGACAGGATTTGAGATTAATAGCTAAAAGACAAAATTTATTAAGAGCTACATGCGACAGAAAGATTTGGAGGACCATGATCGCCTCCGCCTTGAATGGAAACGGCACATAAAAGAAGAAATATCATGAGGTTTATTTTAACATTTTTAATAAATATCCCACTGTTATATTTTTAAGTACCTTTGTCTAGTACGTGTTAAAACGTTTTTCATTGTGTATGTCATCTGATAAGCATAACTTACTGACTTTAAGGCAAATAGTTATAATCTGGTCTGGTGATATAATGGCTTCACAACACTTAGAATTTGAGTATTTCTAGTCGCCATTTTCTTATTTATATATAAGTGGTCAAGGAAAATAATTCGTTGGATGTGTCATGTCCATTTAGGACTTGGACGATCATGGCTTCCTAAATGTCCTTTAACTTGTACCTCGAAATAATGTTTGCATATTTACCAAACACCTTTTACTGTTCGCCTAAAAATTTACCCTAGTCTGTTAAGTAGGTTTCTCTATTATTAATCGTGTTGCTTAAAATATGGCCTGTGTGTGTGTGAAATTCCTGAAATCGCCTTCCATCATTATGTGTCTAAGAAATTTAAACTTTTCGCCTGATTCTAATGACGAGCGTCGTGTTATCTTTTTATTTCCATTTTTCTAAAAACTTCCTCGTTAATCAAATGTCCAAACCATGGTATTCTCCGTATCTTTCGAAATAACTCACATTTGTTTCTTCAAGTCTCTCTTTCATCTCTGTAAAGATTGTTCAACATTCACTGCCATATATGAACACTGATATTATATAAAAGTTCAGCTCCCATTCTTTCTAACTATATATAAATTCCTGTAGCTTAATACTTTGCTTAGATTGTAGAAGGCATTTTTCGTTATTGTTACACGACTTCCTTTCTATGTTGCGTATTCTATCCTCCTGCAAAATACTTCACATGTATTCAATTTTCGAACTTGCTTTATTTGGGCATCATTATCTCAAAAATTCAACCTAAGAGATTAAAATATTTTTTCCTGATTAAGGGAATAATTACTCAACGTTCAATATTCTATCTCAGTCAGTATCTATCTATATACCTATCGATGTTGTTATTTATACATATCTTATATCAAATGATTTAGTTCATAGCTATGTTTATTTTTTTTTCAATCGTGTTTTGCTATTGTGTAATATCTATCTATCTATCTATCTATCTATCTATCTATCTATCTCAGTCTGTGCATAGTCTATGATATTCATTTATATGTTAAATTTATTTCAAACTTCACTTCTATCTATCTATGTAACTATCTATCTATCTTAGTCTGTTCAGGTTTATCTATCTATCTATCTATCTATCTATCTATCTATCTATCTATGTCAGTGTGTTCACTGTCTATCACTATCTCTCCGTATGCATGAAGTTATTTCAATCAACAATATCTATCTATCTATCTATCTATCTATCTATCTATCTATCTATCTATCTATCTCAGTCTGTGCATAGTTTATGATAATCATTTATATGTTAAATTTATTTCAATCTTCACTTCTATCTATCTATCTATCTATCTATGTCAGTCTGTTCATTGTTTATCTATCACTATCTCTCAGTATGTATGAAGTTATCTAAATCAACAATATCTATCTATCTATCTATCTATCTATCTATCTATCTCAGTCTGTGCATGGTCTATGATAATCATTTATCTCTTAAATTTATTTCAATCTTCACTCCTATCTATCTATCTATCTATCTATCTATCTATCTATCTATGTATCTGTGATCTTTTATAAATCTTACCTCAGATGGTTCGGTTCATGCCTGTTTTTGTTCAATCGGGATTTGCTATTCTATCTATATATCATGCTGGAACGACAGTTATATCCGCTGTTATTTGAAAAAAAATAATAATTAAATAAATATTTAAACACCAATATATGTTTATTGATCCCTAGAAATCTCATTTCGTCTGTCAAATTGTTTATAAATGCCAGGTTTATAGCGTTTTGTTTTTTTTGTTTTTTATCTTTGATGTAAAATACCAGGGCAGCACATATTCGACATCTTCGCTTTCGTCATCCAGATGGTTCTGCAAAACTGTAAACCATCTAAAGGAGCAAAATCAGGCGAATATGGAGGATGAAGTAATATTTCCCAGAGGATATCCTTACATGAACTTTTGCGAATAGAGTTCAGCTCTCACTGGCAGAGCTGATCAATTTCCTCGACTGATCCACTGACGACAGCTCTTAACATTACAGTCAAAGACTCATTTCTCATCATCAGCAACAAGCCTGTCCAAAATGGGTATCTCAAATTAACTCGCAACACTCAATAATTTGTTTGGGATTCTCTTGAGATAAGACGTGCGAGACCCATTTTCTAACCACTGAAACCTATTCGATCCTTTTCAATTCACGTTGTACTGTCGTATGAATAACATTGATTTTCTCACTGAGTTCCCTAGCCATAGTGACAGGATTTAATGTAACAGCAGATTCAGTTTCCAAATCCTCGAAATCGAGTCCTGTCCGACGATTCTCCCTTGAGTCGTCCTGTAAACTAGAATTCCGAATTTGGAAATGAGAAATCAACCTGCTGCAATTTATTTCACTCAAAGCATTAATCCCATAAACGCGAAGGATAGAGACTGCCGCTGAACTTATAAAGTAGAACGTTTCTAAATTGTTCTTTAGTTGGGACGAACATGTCGGGGTTTTCCGAATCTTATGAGGGATAGCATTCTTATAATCTGAAAGAAAAAGATAGAAATTACTGATAGTAACATGCAACATAAAGCGGCAATATTTAATAAATTTTGTTCAAAATTTTCACCTCAATAATCGGACAAAACTTTCGTTCGAACTTGATATCTCTCGATATAAGTAACCACTCAATTTATCTAGGTTGAACTTGTTACAGTTTTTGTGTATATATATATGTAACTAGTGAGCGAGTCAAAATAACTTAATTCGCATTATAGTCTACCAATTGAAGGTTGACCAATCAGAAGCCGCAGAACATTGTATCCGTCGTGTATAAAGGCGGCCATCTTGTTTTCCCTACCGGAATGACAAGAGCCAACTTGTCAGGCGAACACGACAGAAGGAAGACCTACGCTCTGCTGTGATATCCACTGCGAACCTGGACTACGCTTTCCTACTGTCTCCGAAATATTCACTGCCAACCTCTGGATTATATACTCGAAGACGACCATCATGAAAATGTCGAACAGAACTCACTTCCTAGGTACTGATCCAATATTACATTTATTATGCCTGTGTTTGTGTATTGATGTATATCCTTATCAATGGTGAAGGGTGAATTTTAAATCGGGTATGAAGTTCTCTATTTGTTACGTGAGAAATATGAAAAAAATTTATAAAATCTGTTAATAACGATATATTTAAATCTTTTTTATGCATAAACGGAGACACCATGAGTAATGGATTGCGGCTTAGATCGGGAAATCGGAGAGACGCGTTCTAATTTCACTCGAGTTAATTCAGTTTCGTGCTAACACACTCAGGAAAGGTATGAAACCTACTCTTCTCCCTCATATATGGGTAAATAGTAGAAGAGACGTGGCCGGAGAAGAAAAACTGTGATTTCAAGAGTGTATGTATCCCTTGCGAAGCACATACTATGCAGATAGCGAAATGAACGCTCGCGTTGATTGGCTGATCTCGTCTACGGTAGACTCTCTTATGTATAAATTAATTCAAGTCTTATTTTCTTTTTGTCAAATACGTCCATCATTTTATTGTAAATAGTATCAATACCGCGCTCTGATTTTGTCTTCTTCAAGATGTCTTTATTCATGGTAAGGAAAACAAAATTATTCAAACTATCTTTATGTTGAGAAAAAGCAGCAGCAGCTTATTTTTTTTATTTTTTCGCGCTCACTCAGCCTAAACACATCAACATTATTTCACTATTGTTGGGGGGCCGATAAGGATGTCACCCCCGCAAGCTTTACGAAGAAAGGTGTGAACAGTTAAGACGATGAGGAACAAAGGCAGATGTTTAGAATAACAAACGTCGGATTTATTTGTCGATCTGGACAAATGTACGTACAGGAATTGTTTGGGGTAGGTCGATCGTGAAGTCAGGGAGTGAAGTTGAAGGATCGTTGTTACAGGGCTCAAGGCGGCAGCTCGGAGGCAGGCAGATGGAACAGCGGTATTCGAGGTTTGGTCGTTCCCCGGATGTTCGCCCTTTGTAAAGAAGCGCGTCGGCGTTTTTGAAGAGAGAGGATCGGCGTAGACGGTGCTGGGGTAGCCTGTTCGTCCTTAGAATTACAGTCATATAAGAACGCAGCTTGGTAGTCCTTAAAAGGACTATCGCATGTAAGACAGTTAGTTAGTCCTTAAAAGGACTATCGCATGTAAGACGGTTACTTAGTCCTTAAAAGGACTATCGTATATAATGTGGCTAGATAGTCCGTAAAAGGACTATCGCATATCATGTAGCCTAAGTAGTCCTGAAAAGGACTATCGCATATCATGTAGCCTAAGTAGTCCTTAAAAGGACTATCGCAAATAATGTTCGGCTGCTGCTGCTACTGCAGTTGATTTGGCCCCACTGCTGCTGCTGCTGCTGCTGAAGTTGGTTTGGCCCGCTGCTGCTGCTGAAGTTGGTTTGGCCCGCTGCTGCTGCTGAAGTTGGTTCGGCCAGCTGCTGCTGCTGAAGTTGGTTCGGCCAGCTGCTGCTGCTGCTGCGGTTGGTTTGACCCGCTGCTGCTGCTGAAGTTGGTCCGGCCAGCTGCTGCCGCTGCCGCTGCTGCTGAGGTTGGCTGCTTCGTGTGGTTAGCGACGAGGGTCGGCCAGGTGAAGGTGAGAGGGGGAGCACGTCGCTCTACCCCGGAGCTTAGTCCGCCAAGTTGGCCAAGTTATTTGGTGGAAGAAATGGACTTTGCTTATGTCGGTTTGTGTTTAGTATCGTTCCTGGTTGGCTATGTCTTTTGGTTGATGACTAGAAATTACCCTCCTCATTTTGACTGTACACATGGGTTTCATTTGGGCACAATGTGCATATAAAGTAGTTTCTGGTCATTAGGAGGACTTGTGTATGTTTATGTTTCATTTGTTTTGCTTTTTGTGCATCGTTCTCTGAAAAAACGCTGAGTCACCGGAAATTAGCGGCATTCGTTCTGTTTCCCGCGATGACGCTTTCAGGCGTTTGAGTAGCCGGCAGTAACTTCCGGCCGGGTGCGATGCTATGTTTTTCCACGTTCTTTGTATTTGTGCATACAACTAACGCGGGTCTGGCTCTTATCTGCCTACACTACTAATACCTCTTGTTCACAATATATCGTAAGAAATGTTGTAATCGTTGATTTTAAACATGGTCACGTTTGTGTAAAGGTTAATATAGTAATATTGATTTTTTTACGCAAAAAAAGATATAAGGAATACAGTGCAAACATTGCATACATGGACCCTTCATCACTAGTATGTGTATATATGTATGCAAAACGCAACCATCCATGTAGCCATCATGACAGCCCATTAATCATCTCCAAGCAATTCCTTGACAACAAACATTTGACATGTGAAAAGGGCAGAAACATCTGCAATATCGAGCAGAACTTACAAAGCACCGGAATTTGCACCGGGTTTCCGGGTTTGACGAAGTCTAAACAGAAATGACAAAAGCTGAATATCTTCATTGACATATCTGTGAAAATGGATGAAAGTCACATGTTAGTTTTACTTATGAACGACCATAAGAAATTACGTTAAAACGTCAGAAAATGGCATGCTCTTTTAACCTGTAAGCTGATACTATATATGAAAGAAAGAGAATCTCTATGAATAACATTATTAAAGCATCCGAATAAAAAAAGAAAATTGGTACCATAAAGTACAATGTTCAAATTTATCATTTAATGTCTGTTATCAGATCAACTCGTTTTCATTTTCATTAAAATATTTCACCCAAAACAATGCAACGAAGCAACTACGATACCTGTTAGCGGTTATAAGAAAAAAAGAAAAAAAATATTATTCAGGAGATAGTATACTAAAAGAGCCAGAATTAAGAAGACAGAATATAATGATTGACATTTCATATAATTCTTTAAAGATAAGAGTTGAGTGGGAATCTAGAAGCCGGAAGCGAGTTCCAGAAGAGAGAAATGCAATAGAAGAAACAGTTAGCAAAGACCCTAAGGTTATATCTAGCCATTTCTACTGTAAACTGATAAAACACTGCATAGAAATCATGTATTAGGAAAGTACCAGAGAAGATGTAGGATTAATATTCAATGCAGGGACGAATAGTAAACTGATAAATTCTTAATATAAATTCTTGAGAGAAACATTGTCTCGTACGTCACAGTAATAAACTTTCCTTGCAGTACACCTATCAATTGATTAAATATAATCTTTCCACTGTGTCTGTTAAACAGAGAATGTGCTACGATTCATTCGGATGATTGGTAGAGACAAGTTTTGTTTTGCAAGCGTTAAAATTAATAAGCCATTCCTTGCTCCTGTTAAGAATAGAGTGTAGGTCATTTTTTGAAATCAGCTGCCAATTTTCCCTTATCAGATGAACCAGACTTGCTATTTAGACAGGAGAAAATAGTTGTATCATCTACATAGATACCGGGTTGAGAACTAGTGCCATCATAAAGTTAAACATTAAGAACATCGTAGATCCAAGGATAGAGACATGTTGGATATCTATATTAATAATATAATAAGTTAAATGATTAGCTCTTCTGGTAATAAATTATGTCAACAACTCATCCCGCAATACCATAGCCTTTCGACCTATGAAGAAGACCGTCATATCAAACCATTTCAAAGGTTTCGGGATGTCCAGATCATCACCATATATATCGAAACCGTAATAAACTCCTTAATCAATAATTGTTAAAACTTCAGCGGTTGACCGAGATAAGCGAAAGCCATAATTCTTATCTGAAAGAAGGCACTTAGAAAAAGAATATCAGATTTTTATCTATTTTTAAACGTTGGAATATGAAAAAAAAGCAAGTTCTGGGCTGTTTGTCAACAATGATCCATTCTTTTTCATTTATTCAATTTTCCTCTCAAATTTTCTAATGCTTTCTTTTTTTTAGTTGTTTATTCACAAAAATACTGAGGTATAATAAAAGGAATCGTAAAACTTTGTATTCCTTGGCTATCTTCAACATTATTTATTTGTTTTTATATATATATATATATATATATATATATATATATATATATCAATATTTTATTTTAAACTATTTTATACTCATTGATTTGTTTCATATGACTAGAAAGAATGCAAATTTTAGTTTATTCCGATTTCCGTTGTATTTATATAATAAAAACAGAACCAAAAGTACTGACCACTTCTTTTTCCATTTAAGATTATGACCAAGCGTCGTATTTCGCATAAGTTAATCTCTTCATGAACGTAAATAACATCTTTCATTCTCGTATCGGGCGATCAGATTATTTTAAACATTTTATCTAATCCCGACATTTTCCCTCACTAAACAAACACTTTTTTTTTTCGCTGAAAATATCTGCGTCAATAAAATTTGTTGGCATACACTTTTGAAGACGATAAACGGTTGTAAAAATAATTCGGTTTGTCGGGCGTAATGAGGTAGCGTATTTAAAAAAGAAATCTTTAACTGCAATGTAAGAAATGCCAAACGAAAATTGTAAGTTGATTTTTTTTATACTTCCCTAGTACTTACGTCATTAATATTGTTTTCACGACGTTGCCCTTTATGATCTTAGGTAAAAGACACGGTGCTCCACAGCTTTCGTTTCCTTGGAATCTTGTGGATTTTCATGATTGCTTGTAAAGAGTAGCGCAGTATTTCCCCTTTGCATTTTATGATGATTTTGAATCAAGTATTGCTTTCTGTTAAAAAATAAATGGCATCCAAGTCTACACTTTAAAGTCTATCCTAATATTTAATTTCTACGTGAGCGAAGGAATGAGACGATTCATGCCTTTTCCAATGTAAATAGTGAAAAGTGAACTTAAGAGATCAGGCTTAAATTTCAACTCCATTATATATATATATATGTGTGTGTGTGTGTGTGTGTGTGTGGGTGTTGCGGAGGAGGAAAGATTGAATAATGGATAGCACCTTGTTGGGTGAGGAATTCGAGAGAGCCGAGTTTGAATGGAACGTCGTCCACCAGGTCTCTGTATTCGGCACTTCAAAAAGTGGAATGGTTCTGAACAAAACCTTCAAATCCCATGTGCTGGTGTCTGGGTGTCGGTTCATAGGAACTGAGCTGCTTGACTCATACGTCGATTACAACGAGTAAGTCGAATATATATATATATATATATATATATATATATATATATATATATATATATATGTGTGTGTGTGTGTGTGTGTGTGTGTGTGTGTGTGTGTGTGTGTGTGTGTGTGTGTGTTTGAAAGAACTCGTTAGGCAAATAATCCAAAGTTCTTTAGTATTTTTGTTATTATTTTCGGCTCTTGTTTTCATGAGAACTCTTATGTAGCGATGGAATCATATTTTTTAAATAAATAATTATACACACACACAACACACACACACACACATATATATATATATATATATATATATATATATATATATAGATAGATATAGATATATAGATAGATAGATAGAAATGTAAGCAGCATATCTTCATGCAAACATGGTCCATTGAATAATATAAATATATTATGCCCATTTAATTTTATAATTATTCTTTCTAGGTATCTAATCAGTTTGTTTTTGGTGTTAAGATGAAATCCATCAAGGGAGAAGCCGTAGTTATTTCATACCCAAGTACTTTCGATCTCTTCCTTCATCCTAAGGGGTGAAAACTTATTGTAAATGTGATCGTTGTGCTGGTGATTTATAAAAACACGCGTGGATGTGTTGTGTTATAATTAATTCTAATGGTATCATGAGAAACCATCATGATCAGAGAAGTTCCGAGATTTTCATCAAAGATTTGTATCGCATGAAATTTGTCAAAATCCTGATAGATGCAACATTTTGTTGTTTGACTTTTTTTTTAACTAATGTTATTCGTACTATCACAGGTAATTTTGATTTTTATCAATTTTCATTACTTGATTAATATAAACCTATTATTATCCTACTCATTCAACAGGCCATTTACAAGATAGTATTTGACTGATAAGTTGGTAAATATAACATAATCCTTGACAAATCAAAAAAGGTCTTTATATCACACTGTCCCTGTTTAAAAAAAAAATGCCGGCCGAATATTAAGTTTCGTTATGTAACGGAATATCAGTACCTTATGTGGCATTTAATGACTAAATTTATTAGCCTTGGAAGCGTGTGTAATTTTTTTCTTATTAAAATTTACTGCAGGAATTTCGTTTTAAACTGTTAAATCTATTGTTGGAATATTTATTTTTTACTATTTAAAAAAAACGCCGTACATTTTAATATAAGAATGTTTTTCTATACTTAGAGTTTGGAGGTTCACTATTTTTCCATAGATGGCGCCCTGATTGGTGCTATCATCCTAGGCCAGAGTGAACTGGCAACATTGACAATTTAGAGCTGATTCCACGCTCCTCAAAGCCCTCAATCTCTCGATCAGAGGAATTGCTGCTGGATGTAGTTTAGAGAGAGCAGATGTCTTTATATAAGTGGATATATTTCTCCAAATCTCACTGTTTTTCTTTGGGGACTTCTAAGAAGTAATCTTCCTAATATTGTGAACCAATTTTCCCATAAACATAAGATATCTGCAAGTTTATGTTTTTATTCCTCTCATCAAACTGTGTATCGTTATTGTATTTTCGCCTCATCAATTTACGTAAACGTGTCAATACGTTTCTCATTTGATTTTCTTGGCATCTCTTGATTTCTGTAAATCCTGACATTATTTAAGCGTCAGTCTTGTTTCCTCATATAAATTGTCAGCAACAATTTCTTTATATTGCCTAGAGCAAATTCAAAACACGAACCCTCAATCCTGAAATTTTTGATTCACAAATTTTCATTACTGCTAATTTTTTTCGGATTCCGCCAGCTTTGATTCTTCCCATAAAACCAATTAAAGGGACACAACACTCTAACTTTCAATAGCTCAAATTAAAATAAAATACTTTTCTCAAATTACAGTGTTTCAAAACAAAATTTTCTGTATTTTCAAATTTACTCCTAGAGGCCGTACCCAAAATATTATAGGATTTTGGAATCAGGTCGATTCTGTGAGCAAATGAAAAATATTCCGGTCCGGATTCGCACTTGCAATTCTGAAATTTAGGATTCCCAAATTTTTATTACTGCGAATGTTTTTTTGTTTTTTTTATGACAAACTTTTTTGTACGATAGCAATTTTTATAACTTGGAAGTAAATTTGGGAATAATTGAAATTAATTGCGAATTCCAGTGAAAGTAAACCATGAAACAAAAATAATTGTTTCTACAGAAAATAAGGACCTACTTATATCAAATTATCATTAAATTCGCTGCAGAAGAATTAACATTGAATGTTTTAAAATGTAAGGTTAATTATTAATGCAATACTTAAATGCAGCGATCAATTTTGAGTTCTTCTGTAGTTTATTTTGCCTATGGCATCTACTCCACTCTATGTATTGTTATGAAAGTGCAATCAAGACTCCTCCGGAGTAGCTAGCTTAAATGTCACCTGAATAGGGCGGTTTTAAGCTAGTTACCTTATATTTTCTATTTGACTCCTTCATTTCAAGCCTTAAAACTTTTCTCAGTTGCTGTATTCAAGAAACCAATCTGCCACAATATTTTATTTACGACACTTTGCGATGTCCGGGTGGAATTTTCCGCCATCACATGGTGCACACTAGTCATAAATTCAGGCATATAGTCAACCACAATAACTACATAAGCTGTGGCATTTAAACGGACTTTTATTGTTACCAATGTTCCCAGTGTATGCAATAATAAATATTCCCCATGCCAATGCAATGCTGGTAACAGCCTAAATCATTGGGCCGATGCAAGACAGATCCATATTTTCGCTTTGATTACTTCAAATTCTAGACAATCTTTCGAATGCCACAAACGAAATTAACCAGGCAACTTTCATGCAATTTCTATTTTCTACCTTTAGTGATACTTAGTTAATATTTTGGTTCACATTGGAGATGAGAATTACCAGACATAGTTTTCTGTTCTTGTCGTTTATCTGCTTCAAAATTTGTCGTGTTGTGGTTTCACAGCTGTTCTGAATATATCAGTTGGAAAGAATGCACAAATCAACTAGTTTGGCTTTTAGCTGTGCTTAAACAATTGTAACAGAACTTTCAGTCCCCTTTCATAAATAAAAGATTTCGTTTCACAGGAACTTTTTCTGGAAATTTCTCAAAAAAATTCCTGATGTGAAATTCATATTCATTAATGACTTTATATTTTTATAAAAGATTATATAATTCACCCAATATTGGCTATGTATAAATTTGTGAGCACCCGTGTACTAAGGACTATATAATATATATATATATATATATATATATATATATATATATATATATATATATATATATATATATGAAGAAATATAGTCTTAAAATGTACTATATTTATGCGATAAAGTGCTCAATATCAGGGATAGAGAGTGTGTAAATATAAAAGTGAACACAATATTGATTTCATGTTTCTTTTTTATATATATATATATATATATATATATATATATATATACATCTTTAGTCAATCTGACTATATATTTTTATATATATATATATATATATATATATATATATAAAAGACATTTTTATGTTTATACGTTCTTTGTGAAGCAAATATTTAAGAGAATGCTCTGTTTATAATAAACAGTATCAACGACATTTATCGGCCTGAATATCCGAGAAATTTTCATAGAAAATATTCGTCTATTTTGGAATCATCAGTGGTTAGCATGTTTTAGTACTACGATTTCTGGTTCATGTTAAGTACTTCGCGCTCCTCTGATATAAACTTGGTGTGAATTCCCTACTATATTCAATTCATATTGGATGTTATTTAATGTATTATATATATATATATATATATATATATATATATATATATATATATATATATATATATATGTGTGTGTGTCTTATTAAATGCGACCTTTCTTTCAATGTGTGTTTGTGTGTCTGTGTATTTTAAGCATTTCACTCTAAGCAAGACGGGAGTGAGACTAGCACGCCTGGTGGTTACAGAGAGTGACATTGAGTGAAAAGATTGGATATATTGAGGATTGAGGAAAGTTTTCAAGTCAACAGGAATATGGCGATATGATAGTCATGGCGAAAGTATGTAGGTGTAGGCTTTAAGAAAGCTTTATTCGACTGAGAAAACAAGGTACGCGAATAGTGTCATTTTTAGCCCCAGTAAACAGAAATAGCTCCTTCGACGAGGAGAGTACTAAAACAAGGGGAGACCACTCTTGATTTTCCATAAAAAGTATTCAGCGTAGAACATTTCGATGAGTTGCTATACTCTGAATATGAACACGTCTCACAAATCTAGTGAGCACTATCCCTCCCCACCAAGAGAATCACTGATTAATCTTTTTTCTTTCTTCTTCTTCCGAGATGTAAACAAACACACTCCTTCCTCCATTGATTTCTTGTTTCAGAAGAAATATCTATTTTCATTCACACTGCTTTCAAGAAGAATATATCGTATCATATTTGAGAAATAATTCTTCAGCTGTTATTGAAACCTCAATTCCTGACTTCTCGTTCTTGTGTTCACTCATTGTTTGAATTTAATTTCAATCTCTACTTTCAGTTAATTATCACAAGATTATATTTCTTAACGGAAGACGATTAATCTGGAATTAGAATTAAGTGGTTGTCGACTCCACCCCGCATTGAAAGATTTGTTTTATTTTTATTCATTTACTCTTAAATTAATATCTGCAGTTAATTTCACTGATATAACAACTTTAAATAATACCTGTATTCTATAAATACACCTACGTTCGTTAAGTCTGTTTAATTTCCGTCTGGTTACGTCGTCCGAAAAAAATTAAGCTATTCATCCAAATATTATTGAACAATGGAATTCTTCCATTGTTAAAAACTAGGTAAACGTTTTCACAATAACGAACTCGTTCAAATAGTGTTCACTGAACACTTATTTGGCCATTGGCTTTTGTTTGGCTCTTGGCTGCCATTACATTTGCTTTCTGAATATATTTATCAAAGTCTTTCCAAAACACGTAGAAATAACGTATTTTATATTTCTTCTTCTTTTAGTTTATTTTCTCTCGTCATTCGACTATTTTTTGAGAGAGATTTGCTCTTGAAATACAACTATTAAATAAATGTTTAATCACGTTTACTTTATTCTTATTGCTTTTGATTTTCATACTTCAACGAATACAAGTAGACTTACAACTGATTCGAAGGCATTAGTTCCGCTCAGCTGAACTCAAACAAAAAACAAAAAACAAAAATCAGCAAAAACTAGAAACTTTTAGAAAAAGCATTTTTTTTAATCTTTTAGTGTGTCTATATGTGTCGATGTTAAAGACTTGAAAACTGAGAAATCTTCTGTCGACTATCAGAAATTAAGCGGACATCACTTATAGGCTTATATCATGATTCTGAATAATCACCGATATATAAATGGAATAAATTGTAGACTAAAAATAAGTATTTTACGCCATATTGATCGGCATGCATTCTATAAAAAAAAATTAAGGTTGAGAAGCCGAAAACTCATGAATGAGAAGTAGACAATTCCAATAAAACTGATAAAGACATTTTAGCAAATGGGTTATGAAAAGTTTAACATTCATTTATTCAAATCCTAACACTGTACCATCATTACTTCCACACACATATATGTATCCCGTGACAATATTTCGCGAAACACTTGATTGTTAGAGCCACAGATGACTGGAGGTCAATAACTACTTTCAGGGACCGACGCATTGACACACCCTTCCAGTGATTCCATAGAATAGAAGAAATAAAAGTTTGTGTCAGAACTTACCAAAACCTTCGAATTATCTAATTCTATGATCCATGATGCATATTATCGTCTAAAACCTAAAAAGGATATTACGCTCTTTCTGTAGATCAGAATGAAATAATTTTAATAATATTAATTGCTATAAACGAGAATATTTCTTGATAGAATTAATCTTTTGATATTCAGTAAAAAGCATATGATAGAAAACGCCTTTCCTATAACAATATTCAAAGCGTATCAATCTTTAATACGGACTGGTTGGGTAACCACTTGTGAATATTTTATGATATAATCTTGGATGTGTGGTTTGGATAAAAAAACGGAATTGCAAATCGGTGAGGCGATTTGAAATATTCAGCCGTTTTCGTTATGATCACGTACGCGAAAATACACCTCTTCTATCCACAGTTATTGGTTATTTAGTAAGACTTTGTGTCAATAATGAACATTATTATCTTCAAACAATTCTTATAATTTAAAAAAATATTGTTTTTATATACCCGGCAAAAGACTGATAAGCCGTAAAAAACAAATCAACTAATCAATATGACGTCAGCTTTTGACATGATTCCACGGTGTTATATCACCATCATCATCATTATTGCATCATTATCATCACCAGATTCTCGACTGTTTCAATCGTTCTACGGGGACCTTCGAGCAGGCAAAACAGACAACCATATCTAATTTGATACGTTTGTGACGTCCCTAAACACAGCCTTCGCTCGCTCCTCGCTGCTTCGTTCGGGTGTGGCCGCTCCAAACGTGACGTCCGCCTGTCGCGTCAGTCGTGTTGTCTCGTCCTGTGACGACCAACTGGCTTGGTATCGGTCGCGGCACCCAAATGTGACGTTCTAACCTTTTGGTGATTCGGATGGGAATCTGGTTAGATTCGATATCAGCCTCGTCGTTCCCAATTCGCTTCCAACGCCTGGTTACAAAAGTAACTGCGTTGATCTCCAATCCGCCTGCCCACGTTGTGAATCAATCTTAGGCAGACGAAATCAATCAGTCGTTGGGGCCGCAATGCAAGTTGGGTCCAAGCGGGGTGGTATCGCGCAAATACGTATAAAAGAAATAAAATGATAACTCAAAAGTTCAAGGTATCAAAAAAGGATAACAAACTTTATGTCTAGTTGTTGGATACATAGGACTGCGTCTATCTCACGACCCGTTCTATGGATTGTGACACGTTGTTTTCCGTTAGGCGAGTTTTAACACTTAAAGTTGTTTGCTCTTTAAGAAATTGGTTTTTGGTGTGTCTTCAGGCGAAAGTCGAAAAAAAACTTATTTTGGTAGTATGGATCTAAGTCGCTCTTCAAAATAACTTGTTCTTGGATTGAAGAAGAGTTCGGAAATTGCGTGAATCTTAGTCAGCTGATGCGAGCACCCTTCAACTCTCCGGGAAAACTTCCGCAACAACTCTCTGCTGGAACTCTCTGCTGGAACTGATTTTCGCTCGCTGCGACTTCGCTTATATGGACGCCGACAAAAACCGGGGTGGGTTTTTTCGGCGCCGGGGGGTTCCTCGATGATTCTGAATACCTATCCACTTCTTTTATTTTTGGTTAGGAATTTTCCACTTCTTTCCATTTTTTTGGGAGTCTTCTCTTACTCCC
Source organism: Acanthosepion pharaonis (assembly GCA_903632075.3). Taxonomy (NCBI): domain Eukaryota; kingdom Metazoa; phylum Mollusca; class Cephalopoda; order Sepiida; family Sepiidae; genus Acanthosepion; species Acanthosepion pharaonis. Next base: position 51,850 of record CAHIKZ030005567.1, read on the forward strand.
ATCTTCTCACCATGCTTCAGGGAGGTGTCGGCTGTCCTCCCCACTTCCTCGTGGCGACCTCTCATATCCATCCTCTAAATGGGCGGTGACAGCTTCCTCCTTGCGTCACGTGATCACCACTCGGCCAATGATGTTCAGCCGGGCGTGTACGATCCCGCGGGCTTTGTTTCATGAAAAAAAATATACTCGCTCAAAAAAAATTATTTTATCCCGGTCTCATCTGGATATCGTCAGTCAGATTATCGCTAATTATCAGAATGGGTGGTCTATTTAACACGGCCAGATCGTCGCCTCGAAAAGAAACATTTCTATGGTTCCAGTCACTCTTTGGTGAACATTACTGATAACATAGTTTGTTATCACAGCTAAAAAATGTTCTGTCGAAAGAAAACGGTCAGTCGCCACCTCGTGTGCGGCTTTGACACAATTAATTTTCCATATCTTTCCAAAGCCCTGTAGTTCACCTGTTTTTTGTCAATTATCAAAATAACATTTTCAATTGGATTTTTCTTTGGCTAGTCAGTCTGTGGTTTGCTTAATCAGATGTTTTCCCGCATTAGCGGTTTGTTTATGTATCCCCGATAACACAGCTCGTCGCCAGAACACAACGATTCCCTTATCCACTTAGAATTTTTCTGCCATTGTAATGACAGATTTTGCCATTTGCTGCTTATCAAAATATCCTTATCCATTTTTCTCTAGTCGTGGGTGTCCTACTTATCCACGTTTGGGTCTCGTCTCTCTTTTCCTTTCTTTCCTTCCTCTCTTTCCTTTCTTTTCTTTTTGCCTTGGTAAATGGTGCCACACGTTGGCCCTGGCTTTCTGGTATTTTCATGTCAGTTCAAATTTTGATGTTGTCTAACCAGCTTTTACATTACCATCACCGCCCGCGATCGCCTTCAACAATGCCTTGCATAATGGTCTTGCGGAGACTGTCATGCAATATGGCGTGGCGAAAACATGCCATCTTTCAACGCCTAATAATGGTCAGGATAGAATCTTGCCGACCCACTAGACTTTATACCTTGCTTCGTATATAGTTTTTGGTTTTGTGGTCCCAGTAGGAGAGGCAGAGGATCTTTCTCAAGCATTTGTTTTCGAACGCCTGGATCCCTTTTCATTATCTCATCCAGAATTATCTTAGTCTCACACCAATAGAGGAGGATGGAGACGACCAGAGATTTGTAGATTATGAACTTCATCTGAACGCTGATGTTGCTCACCAGTATCATTTTCAGTCTGCCCATCGATGTTGAGGTTGTGGTGATCTGTGCACTGATTTAGGTTTTGCAGAAACATTTAAATCCAATATATTAATTTTTTAAAGAAATTATTGCTATCGATTTTTTATATTTTCAATATAATTTTAACATTGCATATTCGTAAATAATGACTCGAATACATAAGCTATCCTTGTCGACTCGGAGGAAATGCTCAAATGGTAAGCTACTGAATGAGATCTCGTTAGCCAATTTTCAAACTTTCGATTCTGCACATAAATTTCTCCATAAACTATCCATGATTTTTTTTTTAAAGTTTTGAGCTACATACAGAGTGACCCAAAAAAACGGGAACATTTTAACAATCCAATAATACCAAGAGTGATGGAAGAAAAATATATTATTCATAATTAATGAAACCTTAAAATACGCCATTTAAAAAAAATGATGTAATTTTCATTTTTTTTTAAATTACGTCCTGTAGATGGCGTCTTCCTGTACGAATGCTTTCTTGAAATCTGCTGTTGAGATTCCTCATTGACTGCTGAAACATCTCATCTGGGATACTGTGTATTTCATCTTTAATTCTAAATGGCGAAATGTTTAGTTGCTCAAGGTCACTGTCTCGCAGTGTTGCCACTTGCTCATATCTGCAATACGCACTTCAAAAATTCCCGTTTTTGGGGGTCACTCTGTATAAATATTTATTAAAATAAAACCCCTGATAATATTATAACAATAATTTCAATATTTTCCATCATTATCCATTATTACAAACCGTAAACGCAGGTATCAATTATAAAAACATAATTAAAATTCTTTATTAATTACGTATTTTTACAATAATTTCACTAGTAATAAAAAATTCATTATCAATTATAAGTATTCTACCTTTAATCTATTATTTCCTACGGTCTCCATAGAGGAACTTGCTTATAATTGTTTACATTTAGACTAAAAAGAAAGTAAGAAAGAAAGAAAAATGCAACAAGATGTCTTAAATTTTTTATAGTATGAGAACTACCAAAAGAAAGTCAAATTGATATCTTCCAATGTATTTAGTGACATTTTCTATTTATTCCATGGATTGAGGATCATTCATTTCGCGAACGTCGTCGGTGAATTCAGTTCACGTTAAGCGTTGCATGAGTAGAAGACCACCATTTCTAATTTCTCTCCAGGGTACTGCGGAAAAGTTACATCCAGTAGTACTGTTTGGGGATTGGTTTCAGCGAAGGATAAGGCCATATTTCAATCCCAGAGATGGGATGTTCGCGCTTCATGACATCATGAAAAATATCGAATTTAAATAATTTACAATCAGTTTATTAATTATTGATGTTTCGGTAAGTTTTTTTCTTTTGCTTATTTTTGTGTAAATTATATTTACTTAGACATTGCATAATTGTTAAGAAAATGTTTTAGGAAAAAAATCTTTAATCTTTCTTCCTACGGAATAAAAATAGCAATTGACAAAAATGGAAAAATATTTTAGGTGAAATTCATGATTTTCAGAAAGTAAATATGAATAGCGTATGGATTTTTTTCAGATTTTCAATCTCACAAAATAATATATTTTTTAGCGTTTTGCCTGTTATAACACTCCTGATTACGTAATTTTCCTTACAAAAGCTGTAAATTACAGACCAACCTGTTTATAAGTTTCATTAAACCTTCTTAAAAGACTTAAAACATGGGATAACCTGTGATCACGCAATTATTGGCATCAGATCTAAAACGTCATGTAATTATAATGAAGTGTTTAAATAATAATTACTCGTTTTAATAATGTCCATAAAAAGTAGTACTACGTACGCGAACGAGGGTGTGTGTTCGCCCACCTTAGTTCGTGCAAAATATTCCATATATCCAGTGTGACGTCATGGAAGAGGTGAAGATGTAGACGTCATTAAATACCTCCTTGTTGCCCTTGGGTTTCCAACGTAATGTAAGAATCGTAATGTAAGTCACAGAAACTGCTTTTTCATTTAGTCGTCGCAAACAAGTGTATAATTTCCAAGTTCGGTAAAGGATTCCGTATACACGCTCTCACATAGTGGCTAACATTAAGTATTGGTTTAAAATCAAATTTAATTTTCATTATGAGAGTTTAAGCAAGAAAGAATGAAATAATGAAAGAAAGAGTGTCAGAGATAGATAAATATTTGTATCTATCTGTGTATTAACAAAGCATAGATTCTTTCGTCTTTCTTAAATAAATAATTTAGTTATAATTCTGCGAACACTTTAAATGTAATTTCCAAGGAGTGTATAGTGTATTTTGATATTGTGCCCACATTAATTATAGTTTAAACATTTAAAATAATCTAATAGAATATTTATATGTTTTATTTGCAAATATTTTAATTTTCATGATTCGGAACTTAACGTTAAATTCAGATTTCGATGATTATGAGTGCCATTGCGACGCCTAATCTATATAATTAATTAGCAATATGAAATCTGTTTAATTGCATAAGAACATTTCGTAACATTAGATTTGTTCATTAGATATATAACAGGTGTAAATTGAATGTATCTTTTTAAATTTAATTCAAAGAAAATTCTAATCTTAGCATGAAATCTCTACCATTTAGATTTGTCGACCAACAAAGAAATGATTTAAATTTGAACACAGGAACATATTAAATTCACTTTAAAAAAAGGCATCACTCAGCATCCTGCGTTCTGTTCCATCTCCAGATTTGTTTAAATAAGCTTATTTGAGGCATGTCATGCGTGACAAAATATCACAACCACTATCGTCCACTCAGAGGGGTTAATAGGAATAATGTATCTATTTAGCACGTTGTTGTCGGCAGCCGCTCGCATCCAAGCATAGGGAGCGTCATCCTCCCACCCTGTTTACTTTCTTTCCACTGGTGGCGGTGGAGGAGATGGCAGTGAATCAAAGAGAGTTTGGCGAGGCCATTCGCGTATGGAAAACTCTGCGCAACGGATATCTCCTAACACTTGGCCAGAAGCGCCTCTCTTAAAAAAGTAGGGATTGAGACTGGCAATATCTGGCAATCTTCCTAGCATCGGATACTTGGTTTGTAAAAGATTCCTTTTCTATGCGTACCCAAATTATACTTGCAACATTCTCAGATATGTTTGTTTGGCTTAACAGTTTAAGGCAAACTTTGTGTCGTAAATTATTTATATTCTGAAAATTATCTTTCATTTTTCCAATGTCTGTTTTTATTTCTATGTTTCATTTTCCAATCTGCTACTAGAATATATGTATAGATAAATTTATGTGCGAGGCTAGTGTTAGGGTTTTCAATTGGTATCTCACACGATGCGCGGTCCAATAATTATTTCTTTTTACAGGTAATAGTTTGTCTTTTCTTCTTGCCTTCCTTTCCTATTCAGATTTCTATCCGTCTGCCATCTGCACGGTGACATTTGCGAATCTTGTATCAATAAGATTATGACCACCGATAGTAAATCGTGGTAGGATTTATTAATAACTTAGGAACGACTCACTGTCGAGATTAATTAATTTGCTTCTCAGTATCAGTTAAATGGGAAAATGCGACAGTGACTTGCCTCTCTTTTTATCTTTATACGCAATTGAAAATAATTGAAAAAAACTCACAGCCTGTTACAATACATGGATTAGTAAAAAAAAATGTAAATATGTATTTAATGTTGAAAACTTTCAGGGAATTGAAAAAATGTCTGGTAAATGTAACTGCGCGTTATTAATTTACGTTCTAACAATTCAATTTTTATAGCTAGCTCCAATTTAGATAAGCAATTTTCTAGGCGGCAATGCGTTTTTTTTAACTTACGTCGGCCATTTCGAATGCAGCTGGTTATGTGACATGTGGGACCGTATAATTCTCGTTGGCAATGGATGTCTTGTATCACTCTCTTCGGCTTTTTACTTTCCAGTCAACTTCAATCTTCAAAGATTTAAATGGAATGTCAATCGTCATTTTCTGTCTTCTTAATTTCCTTTGTCTTATTTTCTACTCTGCAAAATAATGTTTTCATTTTCTCATATTTTTTCATGCTCGGTAAGCCATTGCCTGTCTGCGGCGTTCTTGTCATACCTAGGGTGAAATGTTAAAAGATAAAAACTTGTAAATACAAAAAAATCTCAAATCTTATTACTAGTAATTTAAGAATAGGGAAAACTGTAACAGGTTTTTTTTTTATTTAAATATAATGATACAGCTCGTCGTACGATTGTAAATTATAAGAAATATGTAGATTAATAATTGGTATTAATAGTGGTGACAATGAATCAGGAAAATAAATTTAAATCTATCTTATCACAACATTTAGCTCTGAAAAAAATTCACAATGTGCACTTTCTACTGTTCACATCTATGGATATCACGGTTTTTTTTTTGTCCTAGAGCTAATGAGTTTACTCCCTTAACCGGACTGTAAGGACTCAGATCTAATTGAGAAACCTTTAGAAGTAACTAATCACCGTTAAAAACAAATGGACAAGCCAATATATCTCCAGATATCGACAGTGAAAAAAGAACAATATACCCAATATATTTAATAAAGAATATTTGTACGAATTTCCATGCTTTCCATGGTAGATAGTAAACGTCTGGAGTTCGGATGGTTCAAATGTTGAAACTGGATAGAAGCACAAAAGTGTTGATATTTAGTCTGATTGTGTATAATGAGAAAAACGATAAATCTTCATCCCAGAAATTCTGGAATAATTTCAGGTAAATAACAAATAAAGTGAAAGTCACGAGAAGGGAAAGGATAGTGTTTCGGGAAATCTAACAATGAAACAATAGACTGAGAACCGGCAAAATATTTTGAATGAAGAATAAATGTAAGGGAGAAGATATTTGGGATGAGCCGAATAACAGGAAAATTATAAAGGCATTTAAAGAGGAAAGGGTCGGAAATATGACACATGAAAAAAAAAGACAAGAAAAATCAGGAGGAAAACGTATAATAATAATAATAATAATAATAATAATAATAATAATAATAATAATAATGATAAAGAGAAGACAAAGATGTAGAACAACAAGAACAAAAAGAAGGAGCAAGAACAAAAAGGATATGAAAAAAGAAATAGAATAAAATAAAAACAAACCCAAATGAAATATGAGACTATGGAATAGAAGAAGAAGAAGAAGGAGGAGAAGGAGAAGAAGAAGAAGAAGAAGGAGGAGAAGGAGAAGAAGAAGGGGGAGGAGAAGAAGAAGAAGAAGAAGGAGGAGAAGGAGAAGAAGAAGAAGAAGGAGGAGAAGGAGAAGAAGAAGGGGGAGGAGAAGGAGTAGAAGAAGGGGGAGGAGAAGAAGAAGAAGAAGGGGGAGGAGATAGGAGGAGGAGGAGAAGGAGACGAAAAAGAAGCAAAAGAAATGCAACATGTTGATAATGATGCTGGCGATGATGATGGTAAAATAAAGAGAACGAGGAGAAATTGTTGGAGAGTAAGAAAGGAGGAGAAGGACTAATCAAACCAAGAAGCAGACGAGAACGAGAATAGAGAACAGGAAATAAGAAAATAATTTAGGAAAACTCAAGAAACGGAAAGAAATAATAATAATAATAATAATAATAATAATAATAATAATAATAATAATAATAACAGAAGAACAAGAACAAGAAGAAAAAGAAGAAATTGATACAACATGTATCCCTCAGAAAGTGAATTGGATATATGATTATCCTGTAGCTCTGATAGTAGAAAACCGTCAACTTCTATGAAGCCTGTGGTTGGAAATGGCTGCAACAAACTGACAGCGTTTTGATCGTTTGGCGAACTCATTTACGGCGAGGTGAAGAACGAAAATGAAGAGAGGAGATCATATCATCAGGGTGACTATAGGTTAAATAGGAATAAGATAAATGATGGGAAAATATCGAGACAAGGGATCTCTAGATTATCAGTTAAGAGAGTTCAGTTCTCCCAGAAAAAATGGGGCAGAGGATTAAGAAAGTTAAGAAAAAAAAAGATAGGATGATTAATTGTCTGCCGGTGCCAAATGTAAAGAAAAAATAGTAAATAGCTTTTTTGTAAGAATGGGGATGGAAAAGACATCACCTGGAAAAATAAAGAATTCTTATGTTACTCTCCTTACACAAACGCATATTTTTTTATTATTATATACGTTATGTTTAGTGAATACACGTGTTTAAATAGTGTTGCAGGCGTTTACACTATTGAAATGGTAATAATTAGTCACCACTTTTTGTGAGAGTCAAAATTTTAGATATGAGTGTAAGTGTTGCAGACCTGCATGTGCTTTGATGGATATAAACGTGTTTCTCCAGAAAGGTCTACAACAAACATGGAAGGTTTGACATATGAGTCCACATAAACAAACTATAAGAACAAATATATATTTACAAACAAATGATAAGGTTGTAGTGATAAAGGGTTACAAACGACAAATAAACAGATATATGTATGAAAGGACTTTGAAAACCATCTTGGTCCAAAGTATGGTCCGTGAATGTGCGTACGCACGTGTGTGTATGTATATTTGTTCATGTGTTTCCCCAAAGGGAACGCGTTCTCTGAGAGAGAAATTGCATGTTGACAGATAAGATCAGAAAAGAATGATAAAAAAAAAAAAATTATCGAAGAGTATTTATATTCCTGAGAGCGTTCACTTATAGCGGTTTCGAAAAATAGGAAGAGGTAACCAGAAATCAGTACATTTTATAGTAAATACTTATGGAATCTTGGAAAATTTATCCTGCAAATAATGTTGGCGGACTCAATGTGAGTCCAGGCAAAATAAGTTGCACAAAAGAACGAATATGAAACAAATGAAAATGCATGTTATTCCCAAAAGTAATTACATGTGTACACAATTAAAATGAAAGGAAAAGTGAAACTAGCAATGGGAATATGGTTGTCATTGACACGTGTTTGCATGGACGTGCGTGAGTGAGAGAATTCAAAAGTCAACAGAAAAACAAAGAAGATAAATCGCCCTGTCGCTAGCGTTCTTTAACTACCATATCTGGAAGCAAGAGTTAGAATGCTGAAGAGAGAGAATATAAGTACATTTTTAGAGATGTAAAAAGAGCCCTCTAATAGGTTTAGGCAAACCAAGTAGGGCCACCTACAGTAGATATATCTGTTGATTTTTTGTTAGTTTGTTTTGTTTTGTTTTAAACAGAGTAATTGATATCTACTGGTCTGGATTTTACGGAATTTGAAGCAAAGGGGATATTCAATTAGTTAAGCGTAGCTTACATGTGGCACAAGGCCGAAAGTATGGTGCACCCGGTGAGGATCGAACTCACTACTCAGTCGTAATTGTTCTAGCGCGCCAAACTTGCTAACCATTACACCATCTGGAGATTCAGGGGATATTCAATAAAGCAGGTTCAAAACTGCGTTCCAGTTATATCGGCGATAGTTCTATGTTTCCTAGTATTATTAAGCACTTGTCAACGACTAACGACAAACTGACAACAGGCAATGCTATGTTACTCTAATTAATTGAATGATTTGTGTTTTACGGTTTATCTACCTTTGGCAAGTTATTAAAGCCAGAAAATGTTTTTTTTTTCTTCGTAAGAATATTATGGAGATAATAATTATTTTTACTGAAACAAGTCCACCCTATTCACCCTTAGCAAAGAGATTGATTCATATCTTTCTTGAGGGCATTTGCGCGTAAGTGAATTTAATGAACTCGATTAGAACACAGATTTCTGATTTCCAATTCCTAACCTTTATCCTTTAAATCGCCCGCACAGCCAACATTACAGAATGTGATATTCTCAAGCGGTAACCGATGTAGTTATTGACCGGGGGATCGACATTGTATAAATTCGGGGATCTTACGAAAACCGGTGTTTCAACGTGACATTATGGCCGTAATCCACCCTTCTGAAGGAAAGCACATCTCACCTTTAGGCCTTTCGAAACTTAAATCTAATACATATACAGTGTAACCCGGATGTAAGAGAGTTGTCGGGACCGGATAAGAAGTCTCTTATATCCGGGTTTCTCTTATATCCGGGTTTAGTCTATTTTATATACATTAACACAGGCTCTAAATTGGGACCAGATAAAATCTCTCTTATATCCGGGTTTCTCTTATATCAGGGTCACTTATATCCGGGTTTCACTATATATATATATATATATATATTGATAATATTAGTGGTTAATATACACATACATATGCAATCATACGATTCCAATGGAATAAATTATGACCATGGAATATTAATGTTTAAGCTTTAAAAAATATATATATGGTAATATACATATTTATATTTGTTATGAAAAAATAATTTTTAAATAATTTAAGTAATTTATCACATTTACTTGATTTAAAAAGAAATATAGTCTATTAGTAATTAAGAGTAAAATAATATTTTAAAATTGGAGTTAAATATAACTTATTCTAACACAAACACCCATATTAGAAAGAACTTATAAGTATACAAGTACGAATTTAACGGGAAAAAAAAATTGGCAAAAATCTTTTGTCGTTAATAATATAAAATAAAAAAAAAGTCGACATGCATTTAACTGCAGTCAGAATTCGTTGGAAAAATGCAACCCTACCCATCCTAATCTTAACATCCTTTTCGAACGTAACTCATAATTGATACAACAATATTTAATAAAAATGGACACACTGCCACCCCTGTCTAAATGATTGGACTTCTCTGTATCCTTGGAAACAGGAAATTATGAATTTATATGTGCGTTTAAAACTCAGTAAATTTAAAAACAAGTTATTCCAAAATTCGCTTCAATATGACGCATAACTAATGCTTTTAATATAATTATATAATTAAATTTGAAGTTTTTAGCTTAACTTTTTGAAACATGGTTATTACTGTGTAGCAAAGAAACCATGGTTTAAATCAGATAATTTATAATATTTATGCACTGTAAATTTACATTGAGCACTGTTTTGTAAAAATAAAAAAAATATATCAAGACGAACTCCGGATTATATATCTTGCTGTTGTTTTTTTTATTATATATATATATATATATATATATATATATATATATATATATATATATATATATATATATCATGGAGAGATCTAACGATTGGATATATATCTGGGAGAGATTCAACATTTGGTTATACTGACGACGTTCACAAGTCTTGATACACCTGTAGTAAAAAAATGAAAAATACAATATAATATATACTTTTAAAAATTAAATAAATAAATAAAAATTCTATGTAATAACTAGTAACGTTTGCAGCTTCTCTTTTCTCCTTATATATATATATATATATATATATATATGCGTGTGTGTGTGTTTGTTTATTTAAGTAGGAATTTAGCAATGTGCATGCATATATATATATATATATATATATATATATATATATATATATATATATATATATATATATATATGCTACAAACAAAAGATACAAAAGGGTGGATGGAAATATTTCTCATATGTCATTTTTTTTTTTTTTTTTTTTTTGGAAAACGCCACTATATGTATAGTGCAGAACACAATATGACAAGTATGTTTGCGATGTTTTGATGGAATCGGTAATTCTCACCATACACATAAAAATATATCTTCAGTTGAAGAGTGGTGATATTTCGTACATATATTTACTCTAGTTTCGGGAAAAATATGAGATGTTGTGATTATTAAATCTTTCTTGCATTAAGATTCGAAGTGCCAAGGGCTTGTTTTTTTGCGAAAATAAGTTTTCGAAAAACTTTGTTGTTGCTGTTTTTTTTAACGTGGACACGCATACTGACAACTTTAAGAAGGGGAAGACGACACATCTATATTATGAAGGTCACAGGACACATAGTGCAAGAATATCGATTTTTATCTGTGTAAACATTCAAGAAAATTTGGATATTCAAAATGTGGGATAATACCAATGTTTAAAAAAAATAAACAAAATCATTTTGACGTTTTATTAAAACTAATTATCTATATTAATGTGTTTCCCATTTCTTGATGAATTATTTTAATTTCAATTCTTCAGAAATTTGCTAGATTAGATTTAAGTGATGAGAGAATCATTGTTTCTAATACGATTCTTATTAACTATCGATAATTGATATATTTTTCACCTGACCATTCAGATTAATTACGAGAAATATGTGGAGATATTTCTTGACAAAGACCAACATTCAATATTCATGAAAAAACAACATAAAAATCTATAAATAAAAGCTGTAAATTATTTCTTTCACTGAAAAATATGATGTTTATTTTTTTAAAATCTTTGGCGTTTTAATATTGCTCTATTAAATGAAAGATATGTTTACTTGTCGAATATTATCGTCTTAATATCTTAATTAATATGTAATAGATATTACACACTATTGTTACAATCTTACCCAATATCTTATTCTTATTGCATAACTACAGTACACGCATCCAGTATGGAACAGCGATTTTGCAAAAGATTTTAAAAAATATAAACAAAGAACTCATTCGACTTTTTTTTCACCAAATGTAAAAAAAATTAATTCCTCATTAAATCTGAATTATTGCGCCAAACACAAAACCTAGTTTGTAGAATAAGAAAAGAAAAAGAGAACATGTTTTTCTTCAATGTGTGTTAAAAGTAGACGCAAATAAGACTCGATCACTGTGCAATATTTAAATGGAAAAACGTTTAATACAGAAGTAACGGATACAATTCAAAGTTTTCTCAAAAATTCCTTTTGTGCGGTTGGATAACAAATTTTGGATTAACATCGAAAAAAGAAAAAAATCTCTTACATTTCTTACGAAAAGACAAGGATTCAAAAATAAAAAAAAAATACCCACTTTAAAAATGAAAAGGGTGGAGAAAACTTTACGGAAGTAAAATATTACACAAGTCAGAAGAACAGAAAGCAACTCCACATTCTTCAACTGAATAGGAATGTCTGAGAAAAAAGTGGTTTAGTGTTTTCTATAGTTTCTTATTTCGTGGGCTTTATGTACCCCTTTCCTGTAAAGTTAAACGTAAATGTTCGTTTCATTAAAGTTCTTCTTAAGAAGTCGCAGAATGGAATTTTCTGTCCTGGGGTTTGAATCTACATATAGCTGTCAACTCTTTTTACTTTCCCTGTGAAGATTTATGACACCATTGGTTGGACGAATCCCCGAAAGAGTAGCCTTGGCGATAATATTTCCTCCTCGACAATTAATTACTTTCTGACCTATCCGCTAAAATCAGTCCCTTTTATTGAACAATGTCTCCATGCTGCTTTTCTTAAATCTTGAGTGCACATCGCTCATTGGCCAGTAAATATGAAAACTTATTTCTCAATAAATTAAAAGAAATGAATCCGTAATAATTCACAGATATTTTTGGTAGCTAAAATATATTTCCATACAACTAAAACAATATATTTTTAAAACATGTCTGGTTTTAAAAATACACCTTTTACATGGTACGTGTTAAGAAAAAAAAAACTTAAACGACTAAATATAAATTTACGACAAAGTCTGACAGTAATAAAAATACGATGTTTGTACCTTCCCTGGAATGTTATGGTTTCAAGGTCGTTCAGTGCGCATTGATCTTCAAGAATGCTACAAACTAGAAAATGCTGCATAGTTTATGATTGCTCACATTGACAGTTGGGATCATCATCATTGCCCCTTCCCATTTCTGAAGGTTGGTTATACAGTCAACAGCAGCATTTCTGCGGCAAAACAAGCAGTACCAGAAGGGTAAGACATCTCTGAGGCTAGTAGGGAGGGATTCTGTAGGGCTGAGAGTGAGAGAGACAGAGAGACAGAGACAGAGACAGAGAGGGGGAGAGAGGGGGGAGAGGGAGGGAGAGGGGGACTCTTGAATGTTATGAACTTAACTGGAATTCGAAATCGGCTTTAAGATTTTTAAATATATATTTTTTTTTGAGAAATCTGAATATATATATATATATATATATATATATATATATATATATATATATATATATATATATATGTGTGTGTGTGTGTGTGTGTAAGTGTATATATGTGTGTGTGTGTGTGTATGTGTATATGTGTGTGTGTGTATTATTTTTTTACAAAATAGATTTTTTTCTTAGTTCTCAATATTTAGGACAAATTAGATCGTTTGAAATTAAAAAAAAAATGCTTGCTGCTAATTAATATTCATTTTGTGAATTATTTTTCAACCAACAACGCAGTTTTCTTTCCTATACTGTATATTTGTGAAGTCTCAAGAACAGAAGACAATATGAAAACAAAATAGACATTTAAAAGAAAAAACAACGGCCAAAACGCATTGGTTGTTCAACGTAACAAACCTTACCACAATTTGGATATAAATGTCCTACTCTAATTAAAGGAAAATATATTTCACTAAGACGAACATTTCTAGAAATTGCTTTTATCGCTCGTTCAGCCACAGTAAATTTACGTCCCGTTTCTTATGACTTTGCACCATTCTTGGCAGTTTTTTTTCTTTTATCACAATTTAATAACAAAGTTGATAGAAAGAAAAAAAATATAGATGAATTTGGCAAGATTGCAAAAAAAATATTTCAAAAAGTTTTGAAACTACTGCGTCTCACGGTCATGTGATTATATATATATATATATATATATATATATACACGAATGTGGGCGTATACAGAATATTCGCTGGAAGAAATTGGGAGTTATGTTATAGAGTTATTTTTCGGTATTCTTAGTTTGGGATATTTATGAAACAATCAATAAGAATGGTGAAAGTAAACCAAATGTCGTAAACAATACAGCTTTGGACCGATAGAGAAGGAAGAGCACTTCCGATATGAAAGTTATTTTCGTCTAATCTTGCCAGACGGGCATATATTGATATAAATGCTTTTGGTTCTTATTAAAAACTTTCGGCTAAGAATAAACATAATGACAACGCTTATTTTCTATCTGAAATTCTGTGACGAATGTCAATGAAGTTGCAGTTAAGGTATTTGATGAAATTAACGGTCCAGAATTTTCTGGATTCTTTGGGATTTATATAACTGTGAACTGTTCGCATTCGTAACGTAAAATGTTGTGGAATACATAAAGAACAACTTTTTTGTCCGGTGTATGATGAAATTCAAAATTTGCTTTAATAATATTTCATTTAATTAGATTTCTGGGATATGCTGTTATTTTCATGGCAATTAATAGAGAAGATATTTAAGCCTTAAAATTATATTTTTAAAAGAAATCTCGCAACACTCACTGACATTCGAAAATCCCTATAAAACATATAAATTATTGGTTTACCACATAGAAACCTACATTTATATTATAAACCAAAAGTTTTTGGCTCCACTCTAGATTTAATAATTCGTAGCTTTCATACATTCTTTGGTTGAATTAACTCTTACTAAAATTGAAAGTTGAATATATTTAACCTATTAATCCATCGTAGTTGGTCTAATAAATAACGGCGCGAAATTTGAAATTTGAGAGTTGAGTTCAATTTGCGTCGGCATATCTATATTCACTTACTACACAAATATCCTTAAGAAAGTTACTAATCCTCTTTTACCCATCTAGCTATGGGTTACTTAGATCTTGTATCAGTAAATCATTATTATCTCTCAAAATTTCTTAAAATCTAAATATTGTTCCTGGCTTTAAATAACACTTAATAGCTTGATAAGCCGTAAAACCCAATTCATTCAATAAATGCATGGTGTTACCTAAAACGTAAAATCCACCATCCTTAAGATCACCATTAAACACCAAGTTAGATTAGGCAGGAAGAGATAAAATGTCTTATGTAATAATGCGTTTATTTTGTTATTATTAGTATTGTTGTTGATGAATATAGGATAAAGCAAATCTGGAAGAGAAAGTTCCTCTCACTCGAAGTGAACTTATAAATTGTATCTGAATATGCGCGGAATATGCAATTGTTAGGAGATTCTTCGAAATCCAAACACTATCCCCAAAGTGTTGACCTATAGTTTATGTTAGCTTGGAGGCATTGCGTAGAAACGATCACAGACACAAGAACAAATACAAAAATGACGTAAAAGAAACATTAGTAAATAATAACAATATACTATGCAGAATTCAGTGTTGGGAATAACAACGCCAGAACCGACAGATAACAAGTAGAAGGCAAATACAAGATATGTGGGCAAGATAATGAGACAGTTAAACACATACTCGAAAACATGATTGGATTTACAATACAATGCATTTGGATGTATGCCGTAAGAATGGTTTCATTTTTAAAAAGAATCTATAAGGTGATCAATCAGAGTAGGTGGTAAAAAAAAAATGAATTACAAGATATGATATCTCTATCCAGACAAATCAAGTATTTTCATAGTGTTTGACCATGTAAATGGTTACGAAATAACAAAAACCAGGTTTGCAGATATATCATATATTAAACAGTAAGTACCGCAGAAGAATATTACACGACTACTCAGTGGGTGGCGGTTGACTCAGCGTTCAATTTATTCGACTGTTATATTTAACAGCCCCCCCTCACGAGGGATGTATGTGGCATAAGGCTTTTTCGACGAAACTTTGCCCTGCCGCAAAGCCTTGTCCCTGCTCAAGGCAGAGAGTTCGCCAGATCAACAGTCTAGTCAACTGTTATATTTATCTCCCACCCTCCCCAACAAGGGATGTATGTGACACAAGGCTGAGTTTACCATGGGTTTTCTAAGCCTGTAGGCTCGGCCAAATATATTCCCTTATAACCAGTATAAACGGGTTCAGGGCCTGTCTATATCCCCGGACGAAACTTTGCCCTTCGGCAATGCCTCGTCTGGGTTCCTCTCTTAGTCAACGCAGAGAGCTCGACAGTTATGAACAATCTTGTCGACTGTTATATTTAACAGTCACCCCACAAGGAATGTATGTGGCAGAAGGCCGAGTTTAAGGTGGGTTTCTCCGAGCCCGTAAGCTCGGCCAAAATTATTCACTTTGAACACGCCTAGATGGGTTTAGGGACTGTCTACCTCACCGGACGAAACTATGCCCTGCGGCAAAGCTTCGTCTGAGTTCCTCTCTGCCGAGATCGACAGAAATGAACAGTCTGACTGACTGTTCCCCAAGGCATTTTTATAGTAGGCGGAAGAGTCCAACATAGACCCTTTAAAGAGAGGACACCCCAACACATAGATAAGTAGAAGTTTCAAATCATTGACATTGCTTCTATGATACGAGCGGACTCCAAAACAACTGGAAATATTAAAAAATTATGGTTATGGAGATGAAGAAGATATAGAACAGGTTTTAAAAGATAATCGAGTTCAACCCAAGTAGGCTAGAACACCCATTGGAACATTAGAGTTTACTAGGTGTGGAAGAATTAGAAAAAGAAACATTATTAGGGTCTGTCTATATTTCTGAGATGAGGTATTATGTACAGTATTTGGTGACAGACCCAAAGAAGTTGAGTTCAATACCTGGTTAAGGCAGTGGAGAACTTTCAGAGGGAAAATTAGCAGGTGATAACTGATAACTGACATCCATCCAACATGGCACGTGGAACTAGAACAGTCTACCCCAGGGATCGAAATGAAGGGTTCTGTTCGAAATTCCAACCACCTGAAGAAGGCCGGAGCGTACAACGGCCGAAACGTTGTGACAAATATAGCGACAAAGATGAGGACGATTAATGTAAATACTGTACATTATTAGGGATTTCTAAAAAAAAAAAAAAGATGAGTATTCAGGTGGTTAGTAGATAGCGATTGACATTGCATTTAATTTTTTAAAGATTAAAGTTGAGTGGAAAGCTTGGAGACGGAAGAGAGTTTCACAAGCGTGTATTGCGAGGAAACAAAACTCTTACCATAGAACAAGAAAATTGATGAGACCTTGTCGTAAGTCTCGTACTGCACTTAAATTCACAAAGTCTAGTTACAATAGCGAAGAACCCCATCCGTACAGATGCCGTGAACATATTTACAGCGAAGGCACAGGATCATAATTTAACGACGGTTGGAAATTTATTGAATGTAGAATTAAATCGTGTCGTAATACTTGCGATTGAAAGAATAATATATTAGGTTGGTGCAAAAATAATGACGTAGTAATGTCGTTTTTTTTACTTATTTTTTAACGTCAAAAAACGACATTCTTACGTCATTATTTTTGCACCAACCTAATAGAAAAATTAGAAATGAGACCAAAATTGTAGACCTCCAGAAAATTATTGTCAGTTGCTCTTTGAAAAATTCTTCGAAAAATTCAAATGAGATTTGTTGATATCATGCGTCAAAGATAGAATTTCTAATATAAGTAAATGTGTTATTCCAACATAAACTTTGAGGAAATTTAATGGCAGTAGAAAACTCATTTTGTGTGATGCACTTCCTATTTTACGGCATCGTCGGACTAAAATGATATAATAATATTATAGTAATTATAGTAAATACAAATACACATTAAAGAGAGGGTACGCTGACATTTTAAACATGTTTGTTTTTTGATGGTATAAAAATGCGTTAACGGGATCGACACACACCTGGTGAATAGCTGAGAGAAAAAAAAGGCCGATATAGTGTTATAACAAGTTAAAAGTTGTGATAAAAATACGAGGCCAATAGTTTGCGTATAAATAGTGTCAATAGTGATAACACATCATCCCAGTAATCTAGTCAGAAAAAAATTAGGAAAATCAGATGTCGGTTTCATAATTAATATTTTTTGGAGGAATATTTTTTTAAATAGAGCTTAACTATCTACCAATCTATCTATCTAAACAGATAGATAGATAGATAGATAGATAGATACATACATACATACATAGATAAAGCGGGTTATGATAATATATATATATATATATATATATATATATATATATATATATATATATATATATATATAGATAGATAGATAGATATGGACGTGGGGATATGGCGTATAGAAAAACGAATCCTTAGCTGTAGTTTAATACAAAATCATTTTCACTGATATTCTTGGAGCTTTACTTTCCACTACATTTTAAGTGCATTTCCACGGAAAATTATTATGTTTGAACATTATTTTCTGAAATAACTTAGTTTCTATTATATATAGTGGACTCTCACGTCATATTCATTTTTTCAATAGTAATATTCATTTTGTCAATAAATGTATTGCTGGTAATATTTTTTTCAAAAATATATAGCTGGTAATATATTATTTTTCAAAAAGTATGTTTTGCTAGTAAAAATGTTCTCAAAAATGTATTACTAGTAAAGATATATATATATATATATATATATATATATTGAAAAAAAGACAACTTTAAGGTTCCATTTAATAAATTATTTCAACACAGCACTTTTAAAGGGCTCTGGATCATCAGACTTTACTTCCAAATGTTGAAATGAAAAATGAAAAGAAAGAGCCATATTCAGCATATGTAAAATTAACGAAGTGAGGAAGTGAGGGGAGAGAGAAGACATGAGTGAGTTAGATGTACATTTCAATTCTTTATCCCGAACCCCACTTGGTGTTGGCCAGACATCGCGAAATAACAGCGTCTAAGAATTTTAGTGAAACCTTCTCTCAAGTGAGTCTAAATAATACGGAGGTAAATTTTAAATTGATAATTTAATTCAAACTGAAATATATTACCCGTTAAAAATTTTCCCATGTGTGGGGCGCTAACAGGTGCTACTATACCGTGTCACTGTGGAACTGGGAACACCAACAATTAAAAGGTTGTTCCACGCTCCTCAAAATATTCTGATCAGAAGTCTTACTGTCAGATGTAGTTTATCGTGAAACCCAGTACATGGATGTAGTTAAATATAATAGCTGTTATATATATATATATATATATATATATATATATATATATATAAATATATATATTGGCAATGTTTTCATTATGAAATGTTTCAGTGAATAATTTAGAGAAATTTTGTCTTATTATTTTCAATAGTATCACCTCATATTCACGGAAAATAATACTACTCCATTTTCTCGACGTTTGAATTTTCACTTGAGAGGTGTATCAAATATATCACAAATTTTATAACAATATCATTGTTGACATTCTCAATTTAAGACAATACTTGTTGAAAATATAATTTTCAGGAAAATAATAAACATAAAATAAAAGTTCTTGAATCTATCTATATTAAAAATTGAAGCCAAATCCAACTCTTTATAAAATTAATTATGAATACTACAGAAATGTTTTAAAAAAATTAATTATTATTAAATTATTCAATGATATATATATGTGTCTGTGTGTCTGTGTGTCTGTCTGTCTCTCTGTCTGTCTGGATTACTGAGCTTGCCAGCGACATATTTTCTAAAATCTAACGGATAAATGTAATTCTATAATTCTATGTATGTGTGTGTGTGTACATTCAAATATAAATATTTACACATCTCAATACAAGTGTGTTTTCTTTTATTGTTATAAACGCTTTGTCAATGAATTTGATCGCTTATTTAAGGCCATTATCAGAATTTAAATATTTTCATACTGATTTCTCGTTCGTTTTGATTCTCAATGTAATTTCATTGACATTCATTTATTGCGTAATTGAATCCAGGTTTTAGAAATGATATCTTTTTTATCGCAATTATATAAATATTTTCTTAATAAAATATTTCTTATTAAGGTTTCATTTTTTTCTCTTCCTAAATATAATCTACTTCTATTTGTTTTGTTTCTAAGTCCATGTCATACATGTTTGCTGCATCCACGATTTGATATTCAACCCTTGTTATTCTTCATTTAAATCTTTCCTTGATGTCTGGCCAATTCGCAGTAATATTTTGCCGAAGCCCTTTAAAAAAATTTTTTTTTGTTCAATTAACAGATATTTTTCTATGATATTCCTTATCATTCTCGAACACCTTGATGACATTACGAACAAAAATTAACTACTAAATTATAAAAAATAGAAAAATCGAATAACTTAGATAATTTTCTCTTCCTTATTTATTATTGAATAAATATTATCTTTAATTATTTTAAAAATATCCTTAACCCTATCATCGATTTCTTATTAATTTCCCCTCACGCCGTCGTAACTTAGTTTCTCTGTGCTTTTTCTGTACATATTTTAATGTTAATTATTATGAAAAATTTAACTCTATGGGATTTAGACTTTATAAATTTAAGCGCAGTACAAGAACGGCAGAAATGTCTAATTTTTTATTACATTTGAAATACCTAGATGTAAGTACTCTGCTAAAGGTTTTTACCCTCCCACTTCACGCTTGTAGAAGTGTCTTCCGGTTTCTTCCTTGCCAGTCAGCTTTGACCTTCAAAAATTTAAATGCAATCGTTACCTTCTGTCTCCTTATTTACTATTCTTTCATTTCTCACTTTTATTAATGGAAGATAGAAGATGAAAACGTTAATCGCCATCTTCTATCTTCTTGAAACTTTTATTTTTTAATCGGTCCTCCTATACACAGTCTTTTCTCTTAAAAAAATAAATGTGATAGATAGTTTGTTTTTTTTGTTTTTTTTTACATCAGTTCATTTATAATATTTATGCTCTATGAATTTACATTGAGCACTGATTTGTAAAAATATCAAGAACTCCGGATTATCTATCTTGCTGTTGTTTGTTTTTATCATAAAACAGGATAGATAGAAAGAAAGAGAGCATAAATAATTTAAATTTCGGTAGATTTCCACGCGCCGAAAATATGGTCACAGCGCTTAAGTATATTACTTAGCAACCTTAACCTCTCTGTAACACTTTGCGTACTAGTGACATTCCCGTTTTGCTTGAGGCGAAATAATTGAATGAAAATGGCAGTTTTTTTTTTATATTCTCTAACATTGAGTAATCGCTTGCGTCTTAGTGGGTTTGTTGCCTTGCTTGCTGTGAAACGATTTGAAAAAATTAACAGAAATTGATGCATATCCACATTATTCGCATCATCATCATCATCATCATCATCATCATCATCATCATCATCGTCGTCGTCATCATCATCGTCGACCTCGTTATCATCATCGTCGTCATCATCATCATCGTCAACATCGTTATCATCATCGTCGTCGTCATCATCACCCACTCTTACATGTGCTTAATTCCCATTCACCAAGTTCAAAATACTTCAATTATACAGTCATTTGAAATTGTTTCGATTCTCCCCTCTTTTACCAGATCCGAGAAACTTGTTATTTTTTATCCTTCGGTAGATTTCCACGAAAATATGGTCACAGCGCTTAAATATATTCTCGTCAGTTTTCTTTTTTCACTTGTCAGAACTATATATTTTTTAAGCTTTTCATCTGCTGTCGAATCTTCTTTATTTGAATTGCATTAGCTTTCAATATCAACCACTTACAAACTTGGATGTCATGTTCAAATAACTATCAGCGCAGGAAGTGAGTCGGCTTGCCGAATATGACATCCGACCGATGAAGTTGACTCCACTTTCACAGAAACAACATTATGTAACATATAAATCAATCTCTTCTCCATCCTTCTGTGGACTAAATAGCATAGTAGATAATACTTAAAGTTTGTTGGTAACTACTCAAGAAAGTGAGCATAAATAATTTAAATTTCATATCGTAAGCAAGGAAAACCATACTACTTTTAGTCTTAGCGATTCACAGAAATTAAACATTAGATGATAAATATTGAATAATGAGTTCATTCAATGATAAGTTTATGAAATAATAAGTTTATTAAATAATAATCATAAAGCGAAGAAAATAATTTAAATTTCATATAGTAAGCAACGGGATATCACATTACTTTTAGTCTTAGCAATTTATTATAAACACTACTTGTCGTATTAGGAATTCATAGATAATTAAAACCAGAACTGGAGAACAAATGTCAGTCACCTTTCTAAAGCGACAGATCTTTTAAAATATTTCAATTAAATTCTTACTAAATTCACTTAATGTGGTAGACTTTAATATTTTAGGGGAAAAAACAACTCTAAAAAAATGGAAAGCGTTTTCATGTGACGAATTTTGTCCTTGATGCGGCTACACTTGCTCACGAAAGACAGGGGAGCATTTTAATTGCTTTTTTTTTACAGATATGTTTCCAGTATATAGTCTAGGCGATTTTATTTATTTTCTTTCTTTTTTTTTCTCTTATCATTTTTTATGTTTAAAAATATGTGTATCTTTTTCTCAATTCTTAAATTATAAATCCCAGGAAAATTATTTGCCCCGCTATCTTGTTTTTTCATCGCATTCTGAACACCCCACATATATGACTGTTTAGAACATACCAACACTGAATACCAATACTGAATACCGAATACTAATAACGTAAAAGTATTCTTGATTGCTAATTAATAATATCCTTGGCAAAGATAATTTTTCTATAAACATTGTGGACTGACGATATAGATTCATAAACAAAAAATGAACCAAATAACATAAACTACACGACTTGAGGACTAATAACAACGGCTACAACTAAAATGGCGAACATATGTAATTCGAATAGAAAATACTTACAAAAAGCTAACATTCCTTATTATGTCAAATTAAGTTTTAGGAACGGAAGCCTCATTAATACTGGAAAGAATTATAACAGCCTCTGTACAAAAAAAAAAATATATTTTATAAACTCCAAACGAAAGTAGTGTTCGCTGATCGGTGAATTAATATCAAATATTTCCTTGTAGGAAAATGGCTAATACAGTTACTATGTGAAGTCTAAGAATCTGCAGATCATTCTATTGGTAGTAGAATATTGGCATCAATGTTTCAACACAGATAGTATTGATTTTCATTGTAATTTTAATTTGCTTATCGCATGAGTTAAATTTAGATTTTAAACCTGAGTGACACTTTTAGTAATTGTTTGAAAAAAAAAGGTAGCTTGTTATAGCGATTTTCCAAGCGTAGTTTCTATGTGAAAGAAGGCCGAAATTATGGGGCAACCAGTGAAGATCGAACTCACTACTCAGTCGTAAATGTTATAGCGAGACGAACTTGCTCACCATTACACCACGTCGAGATGCCCTAAGTGATTTTCTAAAGGTGGCTTAGATGTGGCACAAGGCCGAATATATGGAGCACTCAGTGAGGATAGAATTACTTCTCAGCCAAGTTGTGCAAGCTTGCTAACCACATCGAGATGCCCAAAGGTAGTTTTGTTATACATCAAAAGCAGAAAATGTGAAAATATATTTGAGCTGACGTTACACCTTTTTGCCAGACACGCATGCGTTCAAATCACTGTCAGCAATAGCGATACCTTTTCAAATTTGGGCATGCGCAAAAATAAAAAAAAATAGAGCAGTAGATCGTTTCATCAACCCACGGTGTTCGAGATAGGACCCTAAATTGGCACTTCCTGTAATAGGCGTCCAATAATTAGACAAGATACGTGCAATCTCTTTAAATCACCAACAATTTCTTCATTTTCTTGAAAAAGAATCTTTCTTCTCTCTTAAGAACATTTCTTGAATATGCAGTTTCTTTCGGGAACTATCATTGAACTTACGCTTTACAAAGAAATTGACTGAAATAATAGAAATATCTATCTTGTTTTTTCTACTGTCTTCTTTGACATTTTCTCAGCAAATCCAAAACTTTTATTCGTCAACAGAGGAAACCTTATCAACAACCCTAAGCACTTTTCGCTTATAGAACTCTTTTCAAGCTTCTTCTTTACCTGTCAACTACATTCTTCAAAAATGTAAATGTCATGTCAATCTTTACGTTCTGGCGCCTTGCATCTTGTATTTTTATTGCTGTTTCTGTTTCTGTCACTCTGATTAACCTGTTACCTCCTAGCGGCTTGTATCTCCTTGCGTGACGTTAAATGGTTTCAAAATCCATTGTATTATAGGCAGTCTTTATTAAGAACTATGAAAAGCAGTATGTTTTTTAGTAAGATTTATGGTTGATTTCATTCAGTCAATGACAGTTAAAAGAAGAGGTGAAAGAATTATCAAACTAAATAGATTTAATTATGCGATACGCGGATCTGTATGCAAGCGAAACTAATTTTCTGTGAAAAATTCTATCGATTATTTACTAGACAAAAGTACTAATCAAGTTTGTACTGAATAGAACTCGAACAGGATCGTGACGGAAATAGAGGAAAATAACATGCTTTCATTTTGACAGCATTCAGCAACTTAATCAAAGAAACCCTCTAGAAGAGATGCAGGAGATTCCGAAGTTGTCTGGACGTCGTAGCTGAAGGTAATGGCGATTTTATTGAATAAATTTAATCTTTACTACTTCCAGATATTTTTTGTTTAATTTTTGTAAATATATCTCTTAAAATGAGACGTCAATGTTATTTTAATATTTGTGCAATATAGATGACAATTTATCCATTGCACCAGTTTAATAAGGAATGTTTGAAGTTTCTCTACAGATATCTTTACTCTACAAATGGCCGATTCACTGGCATATCGAAGGCGGGACATGTGTTAACTATCGGGTAATGGAAACTTAATAAGATACGCTAAGCAGATTACACTGTACAAACGTGTGACTCCAACGGAAAATTGAAAAGAAAACGTTAAGTTAGTATAGTTGACTAAGCAGCTAAAAGCAATTACAGTGAATTTCATAATACAATGAATGTTGGCGAAAATTCGAATAGCTAAAGTGGACATTAACACATCTGGGACGTTATATAGTTTATTCTTTCTTTTTATGTGCCACATCCTTTCAGGACATTGATGATCATGGCTCTCCACGCCCCTCTATGATTTTCAGTTTTTAGCAAGTTTCTTCCATCTTCTTACTCCCCCACTCCACGTTCTGTCATCCACCTGCTCAAACTTGTCAGGTGTATCACGGGCTGCTTTCTCTTCACTTTCTCTCTATTCGACCCGTGAGTCTCAGATACTCCAGGCCCTCTTTCCTAATTATGTGTCCCAGATACTTCAGTTGCCTCTTTCTGATTTTAAGTATAAGCCTTCTCCCCGTTTGAAACCTTTCGAAGATCTCATCTTTGCTCACGCATTTGGTCCATGATAGACTTTGAACCTTTCTGTAGAATAACATCTCCGTTGCTTCGAGCCTCTTCTTCATTTTTGAAGAAATCCTCCAACATTGGCTGTTGTCATGGAGGACAGATACCACGGAATAGCTCAGTATTCTTTTCTTACTTACCAAAAAAAATCTTCCTGTCTCGCAATACTCTACCCAGCTTTTGGAATGTCATTGGCCATCCTAATACGTCTACGGATCTCAGTATAACTGAATGAATAAAAGTAGGTTTAATACAAATACGTTTACTAAAACTTCTGACGGAAATAGAGAGACGGTTTCGTCATATTTCTAAAGATTTAAGTCGGTTTTGTCTTGCTTTTATTGCATCTACTTACACACGATTTTATGCAGTGATACCATTCTGAATAACTTTCTCTATCTACGTCCTGCTTATGAAACATTAACTTTTGTTCAAAGAAAGAATGAACAATTCAATGGACGCTAACAGGTTTCTCCACTTTTTTCTTTTACTAAAAAATATCACATTTATCAGTTAAATTACATACATGGAGTCATCAATCTTCTCACAAAGTATCATTTTTTTCCATGATGTGACCATCATCTTGACCTCTCATAAATCATTAAAATGCACCCCCTACACACTTATATATATATATATATATATATATATATATATATATATATATATATATATATATATATATATATATATTATCCTAAAAATTATTACACTTAACTTTATTTTTTCGGATAAACGTATTTCAGTTGACGCACATATTTTTCAAATACTTTTATAACGTACGAATTATGTCTACCGGTTTGCCTATTCGAGATATTTATTGCTGGATATACGGGTTTCACAGCTGAGTTAAAATTTAGTTTTGAACCCTGCTCGAGTGCACGACATATTTATAAATTATTTAGAATTCACAAGTACATATGTATGAATATGTGTATGTATTTGGTTTATTTGATAGAGGTTCCTTTGAATAAAAGTCAACAAGATATTTTTAATTTGTCATCATGCGTTACTTGGATAAATAAATATAATTAATTTTCTGTGTGTAATGAAGAAAATACTGTTTAAAATATTAGCCATTTTTAAGGAATTTTTCTCAAAATTATTTTGTTAATATCATCTAATAAATTTTGAGGAATTGGTATTGTAGGCAGTATATATATATATATATATATATATATATATATATATATAATCGTGTATAAAGTGATTTTCCAAGCGTAGCTTAGATATGGCACAAGGCTGAAAGTACGGGGTACCCAGTGAATATCGAACTCACTACTCATTCGCAATTTTTATAGCGAGACAAACTTATTAAACATTACACAGCCTCGGGGTGACCATAATTATCAAGGTTGAATGTATGTGTCACCCAGTGATGATCGCACTCACTATTCAGGCGTCATTGTTCTTGCAAGACAAGCTTGCATACCTTTACATCGCCTTGAGGTCCCAAATGATTTTCTAAGCGTAGCTTAGATGTGGCACAAGGTCGAAAATATGAGATAACCAGTGAGCATCGAAATCATTATTCTGTCGTAAGTAACCCAGCGGGACAATCTTGCTAACTATTACGCCACGTCGAAGTGGCCAAAACATCAAATCATACTATATATATATATATATATATATATATATATATATATATATATATATATATATATATATATATATATATATATGTGTGTGTGTGTGTAAAATATATAGAAAATGGGAAAGAACTGGTTAGGTAAATAATCCAAAGTTCCTTAGTATTTTAGTTATTATTTTTAAAAAATAGTTCTCGATACAAAAGTAGAGCATAAATATAATTATTTATTTAAAAATATGATTCCAAGTCGCGACATAAGAGTTCTTATGTTTCAAAATCTAAAACATCTTCCGTTTCAAATTTAGACACCTCCACCTTACCCTGACTTGACATCTATGAAAGTAACTCTATACTGATACTTATTATTAACACCCAACACACGCCTACCCAATTTAAACAATTCGCCCTAGCTGTTACCATGGAAATTTTGATTTCAATTATTAAAACACGTAAATTTCAGAAACACGTTATTCCAAAAAAAATTTCGCTTGAAGATGGAAAAGAGCTTATTTTAACTCAATTTAATTTAAATAATTATATTGAATTTTTCGGCTATTGTTTTGAAACATGAAATCTCTTATGTCGCGATTTGGAATCATATTTTTAAATAAATAATTATATATATATATATATATATATATATATATATATATATATATATATATATATATGTCAGTGAAACTAAACATTTAACAAAGGAAATTCATTCTAAGAATGCAACTGGGAGTGTGAAAATCCAGTTGACGTGCAAAGACAGTTTAAGAGCGTGTTCCAAACTGACTCAACAACGTGATTTGCCATCACTAGAAATAAAGCTAAGTTCGAAGCCGGTTGAAATGTTCAAAATGTCCAGCAGAAGCGTTTCGGCAAACCACTGACATCGACACGCCCCACCATGTAAGAAAAATATTGGAAACGTATCACAAAATTCCAAGAAAATCTGTGCGACTATCGAATCGTGAGGTAGGTATTTCAAAACTATCTGTCTAACGCATTTGAAGGACTGTGAATGGAAAAGATAGGTTCCAATGTTAGTCTATGCTGTTAATGACGATGATTCCGAATGAAGAGAAGGCTTATTGAGAGTGACATTTGGTACGATGTGTAGAAGATGGAAAAAAAGATTCGTGGAGAGACGAAGCCACATTCAGATTAAAAGGTTTAATTAACCGCCACAATTGCACCGACTTAGGACTTGAGAATACATAGCTGAACATCATATTAATTTATCCAAGGGTTACAGTGCGGTGCCGTTTATCATCAAGAGGGTTAATTGGTACATTATTTTACGCTACTTTGACTGGTTCTGTTTACTTCAACTTTCTGCAACAGTCTGATGTTCCAAGCTTTAGAAAGAACTTTCATGGTGAGTAGGTATATTTTCAGGAAGATGGGTTACCCTCACACTATCATCAGGATATTAGATCCTACCTTGATTAGATCTTGCCATACAGGTGGATTTCACGAAGGGCTTTTTATAGAATATTCTCCGCGTTCACCCAGCCACACACCTCTAGATATTTTCATGGGGACACCTAAAAGACAAAGAGTACGCTAGGAAACCTGCAAGAGTCATTGAATTGAGAGCAGCCAATGAATGAGAATCCACAAAAATATTACATGAAATGTTTGGTGATGTTTGCGATTCGATTGCTTCGAGTTGTTAGCAGTGCATGTATCAGAACGGAAGTCAGTTTGAAAACAGGCGTTGACAAATGTATAAACTAATATCTTTAGGTATAGATGAATGAAGTTTCTGTTCAAGCATAAAAAAGACTGCCGCCGTTTGGTGTTGACTTCAGTGTCGGATTTTATTCTTACATAAATTCTATCACTGAAAATTAGCATTTAACCGTAATATTGCATATGTTAATATTGTATTTTATCATATATATATATATATATATATATATATATATATATATATATATATATATATACACTACCAAACAAAGCCCGACAATTATTTTAATATATATTTTATTGTGAAACGCTATTTATATAAGTACAAATATTCAAGTAAGTGCATTGTTTATAATAAATAGTATTAACAACATTTACTGGCCTGAACGTCCGATAAATCTTTATAGAAAATATGTCCTCCAACAGATATATGTGTGAGAACATTTGTTTATATTTAGATACACTTTTAGCAGATATGAACACTCGAGGGAAATCATAGAAGATTGTAGTTTAAAAGCAATAAAATCAATCTTGCTAATCGACCGCTACCCTGAAGTTAAACTGGTATAGCACGTTAGCGTATATGTCTGTTCCGTAGAGGATACATGTTCGATTCCTGTCAGAAAAAACACGAATATTTTTTTATGTTGTTAAAACTGTTTATTCTAAACTGTGTGTTTTTACGTAAATATCTGCATCTATAAAAATAACGTGTGTGTGTGTGTGTATATATATATATATATATATATATAATTCGCTTGAGGATGAAATGGAACTAATATCTTTAATTTAATTACAAGATTACAAAATTTTTGAAACATGGTTCGAACTGCGTAGCGAAAAAAACATATATTAAATAAATCAAGTTATAATATATATATATATATATATGTGTGTGTGTGTGTGTGTGTGTGTGTGTGTGTGTGTTATTTTTACACATACAACTATTTATGTAAAAAGAAACAGTTTGGAATAAACAGTTTTAAATCCATAAAAAAGAATGTCCATGTTTCCTCTGACAGGAATATATACTTACTCGTATTATGTCTATTTATTTTAATCTTAATCCTTTAAATTACACGTGTTAATTTATAGGTAGCTGTAGAAATTTTTCTTTTAAACAATTTTTAATTTCCCAACTACTTTCAAACTATTCCGTTAATATATTCACTGGCTAATATTTATCTGTTATGTAAGCGAGGTAACTTATGTGATTTTTTATAGTATACATTTATGGGTTTAGATAATTTTTTGTGGTTTTATCTGTTTCTAATTTTAAAGACTTTGCTGCTATAACATTTAAGAAATTTGTTGCTATACTCGTAGTTGACTATTTAAATTTCGACGCAATTCTCTCATATGAATATCTTCGAGTATGTTTAGATTTGGCTCAATATTATCTAGGTGGATTACAGACTAATATATATCTAAATTGTGAATGTAGGCATGAAGGTTCCTTTAAATGATCCGAGATTGAACTATAATCATTTAAGTGAGACGTAAGCCGTCTCGTCATGGCCTCTGTAGTAAAACTAACATACATATTATTAACACTTTTGTTAGAGTTGCAATCTATAAATTTAAATTGATATACGATGTTGGTTTTTTGGAAAACAATAGTTGACAGTGAAGAGTTGTTATGAATGACAGTTGGTTGTATTAAATTTAGTCTAGTATATAATTAATTTTATTTTTTTACTGGGATCAGTGGGGGGTATATTAATGTTTATGAGGCTTTTTGGAATCCTGCCATTCTCTTTATAGTTAGAATGCATTTGATTTCGATATAGTAGTTTGATATGTTTAAAGATATTTGAGGATGCTTTATGTTCTTTACACACACACACACACACATATATATATATATATGTAGAGAGAGAGAGAGAGAGAGAGGGGGGAGAGATAGAGAGAGAGAGAGAGAGAGAGCTGGTTCGTAGAGTGTGCCACACAGTCTCCTAACTTACTCAGATTTTGAATTCAGGGATGTCCTTAGTGACTGGTTGCAAACTAATGCTAAAGTGTCAAGTCTGCAATACTAAAGTTAATTCCATAGTTATAAATACAGCAGGAGGTTGATGGTAGAGCATCGTTCGTCATTCAACGGACAAAGCGTATTGTTCCTCCGATGGAATCAATGGACACATGTCTTTGATGAAGATGAGCCTTCAAACTACAGAATATTCGCTGATGATGGTACTGGTCATGGTCAGATGGTCATTGGTACAAAGATTCTACGACCACACCTGATCATGGGATTAATAATGTGATGATGAGGACCTCCTCTGAATTTTTGCTGCAATTTCCCCTTTGAAAAACAAAAGTTATATGTTATATTTTTCCTTTGATATTTCTTGGGAGGGTTTTCTTTTTCCTTTTCTATGCAGTGTCCTTACAGTCCGTGCTACATCTTTGTACATCACAACCACCTCACTCTTGGCGCTCTCAAAAATATTTGCTAAATTATAATCCCTTTTTTTCCATGTTCTGCACTCTATTCCTCCACATACGTTAGTTTATTTATTTGCTTTTTTACTGCAGGTACTACTTTTTTCTTTATCTGTGATTATTTAAATTTCTTCATGTGTGTTATGCAGTGTTTTCACAGTGGAGACTTGTATTTGTACTAAGTCGGTCCTAAAATAGGTTCGACGTACAAAACGTTAGGAACTTGATATAATAGGTATAACGCAGAGTAAATCTAGTTGTGGTCGCTGACACTTTAGTATCCGACTCACGGTCGTCCGGCATCGACTTACTGAACAACTCCCTGAGCGAATTTAGCGACTGACTTGTTACTCTTACTACTCCTACTTATTATAGGTGGGAGTGTCTATTAACTATAGAATAGGTGTGTTCAACTATAACAATGTGATATTCCTAATTTTCTGGAATCCTTTATGACACCACCCTTTCACTTAAACATTTGTATCTGCTTGATTCTAATCTATTCTATTTAAAGCTGTCTCTATTGCTGGCAGCAATGCAGTGCGACTTCATACTGTTAATCATTTCTTTTCATTTGCAACTATGTATATAACTTAGAGGACAGTTTGTTCTGAGTCCACCATCAACGCATTATCATTTTCGTATAATATTTTGTTGAGAGACAGCCATTTTGAAAGCGTATTATTAGTAGGGAAAAGAAAACGTGACATTTCCCCCAAGATTCTACACGTTATATTTTATAGAATAATGATTGGGATTTGGAGCTATGCAATTAAATTAGGAGAGACATCTCTTGACGATCGTCCCTCATTTTGAAGTTTTTTCTTTTGTTTTGTAATTTATCAGACATTCTCATGGAAAGGAAAACAATATCACATGTTTCCTGCAATTTCTTATTTTGATTAATGGTAAATTTTATGTATATTTCATGGTTTTGTTTCACATCTTCGAACCCGAAATATAACGATCGTCAATATTGAGTCAAAATGGATTTCAGATTTAATTTAAGTAAACTATTTCGTGTTTGAGCAGTTCTTACTTGTTTATAAGATGGGGATTCAGATTGACAGCAATTTTAGCTTAGCTTTTCTATGATTGTATATTTTTTTTTATATAAATTGGTTTACCAAAATGCTGTTAAGACATGATGCCTAGCAGTTTTTTTTTTAATTTTGTACCGAAAAATTTGTCCCTTTCTTTTTTCTATATTTCTCACCTTGCTCTGATGTCTACATATATGACTCAGTATGTGTCGCCGTATATTGGTTGATAGCTAACAGATGTAATCTTGTCAAAGAACTAATTACTTGTTTATTTTTGCAGCTGGTACAATTTACATTCGAATATATTACTTCATTATTAAAAATGCATTAAAACATATTTAGAAAATCTTAAAATAAATAGGGAGAAGGCACGGTGGAGTAATAGATAGCAGCTCGGAATCGGAGAGCGGGGTTCGAATTACAGTCGAAGCCATTACATTCACTTACTGGCTAATAACCTTGTGAAATGTGTGAATCCTCCTTCTCTCTGAGTATATACCAGGATAGACCTGGTGCTATAGTGGTCTACCGCAGAAAGAGAAAGTAACCTACGGCCGGAAAAATTCTGCTTCGTCAGTCATGTATCAAAAAGATACATGATCGCCTAAGTGTGTATCACGCATAGCACATAACTGACTGACTAAGAATCTTTTCCTTGGGACAATCAGACAGCCTACCCAGTTCATTATATAACAGGGTAAAATGAATGGTTGATAAGCTGACCAAAGCTATTCTCAAAGAATGAGGTTTCTTTTTCAGCATATTCCCTCCTTACGGTGACCACATTTCTTCCATCGGTGTTGTAGTTATTCGATCCCATGGTGTTTTCACCCTGAAGGTAAAAAACAGTCATGAACAGAAGATATAAGGAAATAATCACTGCGATACGAGTTACCCACAAAGTGTCTCATATTGAAGCTACTGCATGAGTTCATTCAAACGGTGCGGAAAGAGGTCCAACATAACGAAGGTTACAACAATGACAGAAAACGATTAGAAGGACACGTATATGTGATGCTATCTTTAAAGATTTATTCAGGATTTTTATTTTGTTTCGAAGCATATCAATATCTAGAGATTATTGAATGCCTAAATATAAATATATTAAAGTTTTATCGCTTCACCTACATATAAAATGTATTATTATTCATTTTAATATAAAATGTATTGTGTGTAATTTTATAAAAATGCATCGTTTGTAATTTATATATATATATATATATATATATATATATATATATATATATATATATACAGTGTAACCCGGATATAAGAGAGTTGTCGGGACTGGAGAAAAGTCTCTTATATCCGGTTTTCTCTTATATCCGGGTTTCTCTTATATCCGGGTTTGGTCTATTTTCTATACATTTACACAGGCTCTAATTTGGGACCAGAGAAAATCCCTCTTATATCCGGGTTTCTCTATTATCCGGGTTTCTCTTATATCCGGGTTTCTCTTATATCTGGGTTACACTATATATATATATATATATATATATATATATATATATATATATATATATATTTTACCATAAAATGTATATTCATAATTTCGTCGTGTGTGACAGTTCACTATTTGCTCAACGATGTGGTCCTAACAAGTGCTTTTACTCCGGGTCAATGGACCTGGAAAAAGCAGCAGTTAAGAGGCAGTTACACGCTACTAAACGTGAAGGACAATTCAACACCACCAACTCAACACCGCCTAACACAACACCCTCATCATGATTTTCTTAAAATATGGCATTTGAAAATGCATTATATAAAAGATGGACCAATTTTTCAAATAAATTTTAATAAAAGAAATCGTAAAATAATATTTTTAAATAAAGTAAATTTGTTTTATTTGATACTAATTTTAAGCCAAATAGTTTAAATAATTCCTAACATTAAATGTTTCACTATTTTTTACACAAAATATTTGAAAATGTCGAGTTGAAAATTAAAAATAATACAATACGATTTACTTTATTACAAAACCAAACATTGCTTCATTTTAGTTTACTTTTTCTGTTTTATTTTATTAAAAAAATTTTAAAACTTTAGTGTTCATTATTTACATCATTCAGACTATTGTCCTCATCTTTGTCGCCATATTTATCACAACGTTTCGGTCGTTGTACGCTCCGGCCTTCTTCAGTTGGTTGGAATGTCGAACTGAACCCTTTATTTCGCTCACCGGAGTAGACTGTTCTAGTTCCAGGTGCCATGTTTGATGGATGTCAGTTATCAGTTATCTCTTGTTAATTTCCCTCCAAAGGTTCTCCACTGCCTTCACCGGGTATTGAACTCACACACTTTGGGTCCTGTCACTGGATCTAACCAACGCCTTTATCCACTGTGCCATGTGTCCTTGAAGAAGGCCGGAGCGTACAACGGCCGAAACGTTGTGATAAATATGGCGACAAAGAGGAGGACAATAGTCCGAATAATGTAAATAATGTACATAATACCTCATCTCAGAAATATAGAAAAACTTTAGTGTTTTATCGAATTATATTTTATGTCAATTTACTTTATTTAAAAACAGAATGTCTTTACAATTACTTTATCAAAAATAATAAAATCAAAAGACTGCCTCAAATTTTCTATAACGTCTGTTAGAATGCCGTATTTGAAGAAAAATATACACTAATTAATGTTTTAATCCTTAATGAATTTCTTCTATTCTGTTATAAAAAATAATGTTTTTCTGGTGCTGATTTTTCTCGGTCCTGAGTTGTCTCTGAACTGATTTCCGACCCTCAGTCGGCCGTGTTCAGTTGGCGGTGTTGAGTAATCCCGACCCCCCCGCACCCGCAAAAAAGCTAATCACTCGATCAGGGGGCCTTCCTGCCGGATATAGATTATCGTCATAGGCAAGACTAAATGCTTTGGAATATAGGAACAGCGAACTTTGAAACTGCATTTTGTGTCAGTTTTGGTAATTTCTACAGGCTAAACAAGAAGCGTTCAAGAGCAGAGACTGATCTAAAATTTACCTACATTAAAAAGACGTCAATAAAAAAAAATGGAACACGTGTACTATATATTATATATATATATATATATATATATATATATATATATATATATATATATATATATATATATAATTATTTATTTAAAAATATGATTCCAAATCGCTACATAAGAAGTCCCATGTTTCAAAACAAGAGCCGAAAACTTCAATATAATTATTTAAATTAAATTGAGTTAAAATAAGCTCTGTTCCATCTTCAAGCGAATTTTTTTTGGAATAACGTGTTTCTGAAATTTACGTGTTTTAAAAATTGAAATCAAAATTTCCATGGTAACAGCTAAGGCGAATTGTTTAAGTTGGGTAGGCGGGTGTTGGGTGTTAATAATAAGTATCAGTATAGAGTTACTTTCGTAGATGTCAAGTCAGGGAAAGGTGGGGTGTCTAAATTTGAAACGGAAGATGTATTAACCCTCGTCTAGTTTGCATGTCTATGGAGATTTATTTATTTATTTATTTTATTTTTTATGAAACGGATTTGTGCATATAAAAACTGCCGTAACGTTTGTTTTTGAAGACTTCATAAAGGGTTATATATATATATATATATATATATATATATATATATAATCGAATCTCCCGTCGCGTTCGACGTATGAGGGTCAGGCCGATAAGTCCCCAGGAAACCGACATCCCGACACCGGCACATGAGATTTGATTATAGTGGTGAAGGCCTCGTGCAGGACCAGCCACACTTTTTGGAGGGACGAATACAGAAACCTGGTGCACCGAATGCATGCCACAAGGTTCCCAAACGACCCTCCGCAGGTTTTGAATTCAGAGTTTTCCTTTTCCTAGACCATATATATATTATGATTGTCCGTCGATCGAACGTGTGTAATCTTGTTACGCTTGGATGGTCAGGATTTACGAGTGTGCAAATCTTAATTTTCTTCTGGTCTGCATGTTCAAATGTCTCTGAAGGTTTCAGCAGGAAATGCAGGTGGAACTAGGAGATCTGATAGTTATATTTTATCCGGTGTTACCCGTGTTGCTCACATGCCCTCACTCCCATGGCTTCCCGTATCCTCGGCCCTTTGAAGAATGCGTCACGTTATTCACAATTATATTTCTGTTTACTGTGCTTGGGTTTAATGTCCCCCGCAAAGGACTGATGATTGAACTTCTCGGGGTCTTTTAACGTGATAGATATTTATACAGAACTGATGCTAGATCGACTGTGGTATTGACATGCGAATTAGGTGACCTGCATAGCGAAGTTGTGCTTATATCAGAATCCGTCGAAATAGAGTGCATAACACCACGACAGTATAGGTCTATATCAAGAATACTCTTTTACCACGATGTAAAAATCCATTTCTAATGCGGGTTATCTAAGAAGTTGTTCTTACTTGCATGAGGGTCATATTCAAACAAAATTTAGAGAGCTTCTGCAGACATACATACATACACACACTCACACACACACACACGCGCACACACACACACACACACACACACACACACACATATATATATATATATATATATATATATATATATCCCTTATTTCTTTTTTCCCGAATAAGTAGGCGGTGACAGTTGGGTCAATCATGATGAAGAAGCATTGATTATAGATTAATATTCCCGGGTGATTATTAATCTTGGGTAAAACAGCTCGACGATTTTAATATTGTCTCCTTCCTCTCAGTGTGCGTACACTGACTGGGTAGCCCTTATAGGCCAACTCGAATCTGTGGTGCTCCGTGTGGGGCATATGTGGACAACGAGGCCCAGACCACATGAAAATTGAGTGCAATGACGTGTAACTGCAGTGAAATCGAATCAACATATAACAGATCATGTGAGATATGGAAGCAAGAAAAATGAGATTACGAACATAAGGCACACTGAAAATATCTCCTCTCAGAAAGACCGTAAAACCTTAGAAGGTCAAATCAAACACGTGAACCATTCACAGATCTCAAAAAAAATAATAACGATAAATACGAAACTCTGATAGAATTTTAATACATTGATGTACAAATGATTTGAGACATAAAACGAAACTCAGAACCCCTTTAAAAATCAGACCTAATTTAAACAATAAATGTGAAAGTAAATTTAAAGAGAATTTACTTGTCAGAACCCATTCTAAAGATATATATCAAATGATCCATTTGCCAAAATGGAAATAGAGGAAAGCCTTTGCACCAACAACAATAAAACAAAACTGAAAAAGGTAAAACATAAAATTTTATACTACTAATTAAATACTGTCTTAGAACCATCAACCGAAAACAACGACAAACACAGTATTACAGGGGAATATAAAATGGTGCGAAAAATAATTTCAAAGAATTCTCACTACTGACTACACCTTATAGCCGAGCAATAATATGCCTACAGGAAAACTATGAACGTTTAAAATTAAATTTAGTCATGAAATGAACCATAGTGGTTGATATACGAATAAAAAAATGTAAACCAAACAAATAACCAAAAGGAAAGAATACTTTCATGAAATAATCCATGTAATTACCTAAAATTTCTTAAAGAAAAAAAAATGAACTCCAAAATATAACTACATCAAAAGTGCAACATAAAACACACACATCTGAGTATCATTTATCATGTAATCAATTGTGAAAGCACAATGATATATATATATATATATATATATATATATATATATATATATATATATATATATATATATATATATATCATATGCCTATTATTTCAAAACACCGAAAAAATAAAATTTCGAAATTAAACAACCAAAATAGAGATAATATGGTGTTCAAAAAATATCAAATCAAATCTTTCCAAGAAAATTTAATGATGGTTAACACTTTCTAGTTGGATGATATAGCAAAGGTTGGCTTTATAGGATTTGAATGAAAAAAATGTGCCTGAACACACACACATACACACACATATTATGAAATAGATTACATCTGACAGTTATTTAATATATTTTCTTAATACGTTATATATATATATATATATATATATATATATATATATATATATATATATATATATATATATATAGATAGAGAGATAGAGAGAGAGGCAGAAATTTTTCATTAATGCATGTTTCATTAAATAATATAGAAAATAATTTTTTCTATTTATTTTAAGTTCGTTTCATTGTCTAAAAAGCTTAATAACATTATCATTGAAAGACGAAAGGAAATCACAATACTGATATATATTTAAATTCAATTTAAGCTTTCGGCTTACATAAGCCCTTATCAAATATGACAATTACTTTTCAATATATCAACCAATACACAGACGAAACAATAATGATAGTCTGTTTTTGTTGCATGAAAAATTTCAAAGCAACGACTAACTCATGTATACGAGACGTGGAAGCGAAAATCACCAACTCTTAAAACAAAATGGATAAGGAAGTGGCCGAAAGCGCTTGGACCAATAGACATTTTGGAAAACTTTTGTGCTCTCTTATACCCAACAAATTGTAAATCGTAAGATCGCTGGTAAAAAATGAATAAACAATTAATTAATTAAATGTTCGTTGTTTGACATATTTAACAAAATATGTTTAAAAGAAAGTTTGCTGCCCAAATATACATTAATATGTGTGAGTATGTGTAAGTGTATGACCTAAGCAGGAATCCTCATCTTGACGAAACTGGTAGGATTCTCTTGCATATAGGATAATTGATTTTATATAGCAGCTCAGTATTATTTTCTTTGTTACTGACAAAATTTGTCGGTTTCTTAATATTTTTTAAGAATTTAAACTTATCATTGGGACCTTTTCTTCATTAAGATGGTCTCCTCTGGCCAATTTCATAACGGAACATTTTGGCTATAACAATGGTTTCTTAGATCGACAAGTTAATATAGTCGGATGTTATAGATTTCATTGTTTTAGAAAAAAAGCGTCCCTAGCCAATCAAATACATCTACCTCTAAAAACAAAAGTTATATTAATAAAAACGTACTTAGAATGTATAATATGCTATTGCAATTTACTTTCGGATTTATTTGTTACATTCGCTTTTATAACTATTCCGATATAGTTATGTTTATACATTAGCTTGAGTCAGACAACATCAAATCTTAGTTCGATTCTGTTGCCAACAAACATATATTCAGTTTTATAATTATAGAAATGTCAATATATTTTTTAGCAGAAGGGATTTCTTCTTCGTTGCATATTCCCATATATACCTGTGTTGAAGTAAGTGAGCAGAGTCACATAGAAAACGCGGTTAAAATTGAAATCATGCTGTACTGATTTGCACGATTATTTAACTAAAAAAGAGAGAAAAATAAAAAAAGCCGATGCACTCTCAGGCGAGGGTATCCAATGCACAGATTCTTTTCTGCATTTGATTTAATTCTAAGGAACATGTCGTGAGATTTTCTATTAAAATAATGGAAAATATAATGCTTACCGATAAAGTCTCAATTGTGTTGCGTGATAATTGAAAGCTGCAATTTGATGGCAATTTCGTTTAATCTAGTTGAGTTTGACAATTTTCCAAAATGGCTTATACTTTCATCAAACAGAGCAATTGAAGCCAGGGAAAACATTTCGACTAAAGTGTTGATGCCGTTTGTAAAGACCAATTTCTTATCACCAGTCCCTGTTTATAATTGGAGTTTATTGGACACAAAGGTTTACAAAATAGATATTTTGTGTTGCCACTAAAAGCAATCAGAGGCTAATAAACCTCTTGAGGGTTCATAGAAAAACAATTGTTTCTAGGAGCACTTTAAATAGTTGGCTTATTTCAGCTCTCTATTACTATGTTTTTAGGGTTCCGAAGCAAGTGTGATTTATATTATTATTATTATTATTATTATTATTATTATTATTATTATTATTATTATTTCTTTTGATTTCTGGTGTGTACACATTTCGTTCTGGGTGCTGTCCAGAGATCTAAAGTTAAAAATGGCATCATGAGATTTTCCACTGACCACACACACACACACACACACACACACACACACACACACACACACACACACACACACACACACACACACACACGCACGAAGCACACAAAGCACATATTTACATAGGTAAAGCGCTTCGTAAGATGTGGGCTCTACTCGTGTGAAAATTTTTTGTATTTCTTTAAGGCATGGACTTACAGGAATCCCTTTAATTGGTCTACTGGAATCTTTTCCAACCAATCCGATCGCAACAGCTACAGCAAGGATCGTTGAAGTTTCCATGTGAGACATGTCTGAGATTTCGATTTCAAAGTCCATGTATTTTGATAGCTTTTTGAAGATCTTCAAATGTACATTGCAGTCTGCAGGGACTGTCATATCAATAAGGAGGCATTTTTTTTATTTGCGTTCTCTCATAATAATGTCTGGATGGTTAGATCTGATTGTTCTGCCTGTGTGTATTGTGTAGTCCCGTAATATTATAACAAGTCTTTTATCCCTAAGCCGTTATGGGTGGTATTCCTGTCAATTTCTTTCAGATTCCTTCCCGTAGAAATTGTAGATATTTCAGTGCAGATATTGGCCCACTACATCATGCCGTGTTTTATATTCAGTGACTGCCAAAATGGCCAATTGTTTCTGGATTATCATTATTATTATTATTATTATTATTATTATTATTATTATTATTATTATTAAACATAATGTTATTTCACATGAATGGTCAGTTTTATTGTAAATCAAGTTAATTTAAGTATATTCCTCAGTATTATATCATTTTTTCAGGATGCCCGACGATGTGGAAAACCCTCAAATTTCTTATAATAATTGTTGGTCCCATAAATTTCGAGGTGGGTTTCTCAGCTTTTTAGGGCTATTTATTTTTAGGTATAGGTGTAATGACGATTCAATTAATCGCTGTATTTCTGTACTACTGACATACCTGTGATGTGGCTTTTTTTCCATATGCAGATTTTGCCATTTTTTTGTATATTAATTGATTTTAAATACGATTTGTACAATCGGAGTTAAAATCAATTAATATAATTTAAAATTCGGACTCAAATCCCTGATATCATTTCTCTTAATGCATTTCTATTAAGCTACAACCCCCCATATATTTATATATATATATATATATATATATATATATATATATATATATATATATATATATATAGATAGATAGATAGATAGATAGATAGGGTCATTTATATGTAGATATAGATATAAAGCTGTATATGAATATATGGAGAGAGAGGAAGAGAGAAAAATGGTAATGACAATTTGAATATTAGCCCTTTCCTAACAAGGAAACTTTTGGCATTTCTTGACAGAGAAACCAGCATTGCTTCCGATTGATAATCTTAAAATCTTCCTCTCAAAAAATTTTTCGAGGAAAATAGCTTCTTTCAAGTCCAGCTGTTGTTATCGCACTTTCCAGTATTGACGGAGTTTTCATTCCTAACGTTCTATTTGAAATATTTTGCAATGTCAACCTTTTGGTTATGTCAATATTTTCTCTTCGAGTTTCATGTGATACCCAAATATACTTCAGAAAATCGAATAAGATTTGCAATGACTGAAACTGCTTTAATTTAATAATTCAACCAATATTTGTGATGTGTAAATGTTATATCGCTTACTCTATGGCTTTCGATTCTGTTTTCGAATCCTTTTCATTCTTTTTTATCTATATAGCATCATTTGATATATTGGGCATCATACATAGTATATATTCATTTCTGTTACGTTGAAATCTCGATTTAAGTTTTCCATTAGCGAAATATAGTAAACCTCCTCTTTATTTCTTTACTGCTCATTTCATATATCATTTATTATATTTTTACAGTATACAGAACTTAAAAAGGCTTTTCCTTAGATGCGTTAATCGTTTTCATGTTATATTTGTGAGGATATGTGAGTTGTGAACTACTATCAGTGCTGAGAATGCAATCATTGAGACAGGTACAAATTCTGAATTTTCTGCTGTTCTTTTTCGTATATAATCATGAATTTGTCTGTTCTGCTTGCACCTCTTGGAAAAATAGTAAGGAGTTTTGGGCTCTTAGTCTTGGACGTCAACCAGTCTAAGAAAATGTAATCTTTGAATCAGCAAACGTAGAAATAGCAATAGCAAATCCCAAAATAATAAATCTCAGGAATTCATGGTAGTTCAAAGATAATAAAAATATAGTGTACTGCAAATTTATCCTCCTTTTTTCTCTATTAGATTTAATTGAACCGAAATCAATTACGATATTTAAAGAAAATTTATAAGTATTGTTACTTCAAACAACAGGATGTGTTATGATTGACAAACTATTTAACATGTGCAAAATTCTCTCCTTCTTATTCGATACAACGCTCAACACTATCAGAAACACATGTACAAACAATCTGAAAGATTTCTACATTAATTTAAGAAAAAACATCATCATAAGATACCTATTTTAATCCAGGAATCGTACTCGCTTTGAGCTTGCATACAAGATCTTTCAGTGCACCCAATAAAAAAAAAAGTTTGGAGATCTTAGGTCTACTGATCGTGATGGTCACTAAGTTGTTCCACATCGTCCTATGTACGTTAGCTCGAAATAAAAATGGCGTTACATTTGCCACACGCTATGTTACTGTGAAAAAAAATTTATTGCTTTCATCATGAAAAGGTATTAAAAAACAACACATAAAAAAATCATTCCATATTCATTATTTTCAGCAATCTGCTATTAATATGTTCCCAATTATGTTCACGTTTATAGAATGTCTGAACTCTCTTCTGGAACTACGTTTCGAAATCGCTGGTGTTCTCTCTGATCTTATGAAATATTTTCCATTTGAGCATTATAAGGTTTTCTCTTAATTTGAAAGATAAATTGGACTCTGCAAAGCGACCATATTTACTTTGTTTAGGATGGTTACATTTTAAATTCCTTTCTTTTGTATTTACTTGTTTTAATATATTTTTTCTGATATTAAGAAAGCAATTTTATTTTTCCCTCGATTAGAACTATTCAGAATCCATTTACGACCACTAAAAAAAAATGATCGTCATCCTCATTTCAAATCTATAAGCATTTGCCTAATATCCCGTATTTGCAATTCGTCGTGACTATTCCAAATTTATCTAGTTATATTCTTGTTAAATCTTCAATTTACACAATCGAAAAGATTCTCGGTGATTCAAATGTTGAATTTCATATTTCATTTAACTTTCGTACAATCAAGTTAGGATAATTTTTTCTGTCTATATTCAGACATTGTGAAAATTATTTCTATAGACAAAAAGTCAAATATCATGACGATTCAGATACTTTTTTAACTCATGGCAAAATAGTTACATTCGTCTTTGGAGCCAGGATAACACTTACCACGGTCTAGGTGATATACAGTGACAACATTATCTTATGTAGAAGTCTATGCCTACATCACTTGTATTCTATAAGAGGATCACCGGGTAATTTATATTATTTAATAAACTATAATTTACATATTATAGAAATTGCTTTCTCACCTTCCGTGATGC
Source organism: Acanthosepion pharaonis (assembly GCA_903632075.3). Classification (NCBI taxonomy): domain Eukaryota; kingdom Metazoa; phylum Mollusca; class Cephalopoda; order Sepiida; family Sepiidae; genus Acanthosepion; species Acanthosepion pharaonis. The sequence goes on from CAHIKZ030005567.1 coordinate 95,063, forward strand.
TATCACACAGGTATTAAAAAATGAAGTCCGATAGTTATTACTGGATATTCCAACAATATGTTTTCTCCGTGCTCATGTTTGTGTTCACTTTACTTTTAGCATAAATTTCGATGGCAACAACGCAGAAAAGGGAATTATATTCAAATTAAAATACCCACAAAGTATTACTTCTATTGTAATAGCACACAGACAAGCACGCACATGCTGCTGATGCAAGACTCTTCGTTAAGACGAATGGAGTTGTCCAGTCTCTGGTGTTCTAATCTATAAATAAATACGTCTACAATCAACATCATCCTTCTCGTGCTTAGGAGAAAATACTTCGATTGATATCAAATCAGTCCGAGACTCTTTACCTAAGCCAAAATAAAATAAAAATATTATAACATCTCTACAAAAATAGCCATTTAGTTTCAAAATATCTGGTGTTTTCTCAAGTGATGATTTTGATATATATATATATATATATATATATATATATATATATATATATATATATATATATATATATATCCCTATTCTAAAGTGTGATCAATATAGTTTATAATTATTTATTTAAATAAAATATTTTAAATAAATTATATATATATATATATATATATATATATATATATATATATATATATATATATATATATATATATATATATATATATATATATATATGTATGCATGCATGTATGTACTCCTGTATTTTGAGAGAAATGTAATTTCCTGGCTGCTGCTATTAACGCGAAACCTCTTCACTATGAACTGACCACTCTGGTAGCCAATAATGTTCTTATCTCGTACATAATGTGGTAAAATTTCTTTTTTTCTTTCTCCACTGAATGACTAAGGGTAAGATTCTCTACTCTGACTGACTTCAAATCCATCGGGTTTCGATCCCGTCTTGAAGCAATCGCAACTTGCCACACTTATTCTCTGTAATACGCCAAAAGTATCTGTCTGTGTAAGTTTATATATATATATATATATGTAGATATGTAAGTATATATATATATATATATATATATATATATATATATATATATATATATATATATATATATATATATAAAGAAGTATTTCATGCCTACTGCCAATAACCCCATAAATAATGAACTATTGCGTTTGGAATTGGTAGAAAGAAGAGTAAGACGTCTCATGTACGCTGATGATTGCAATAAGAATATTAGCATATATGCCTTTAATGTATTTTCCATATAAATGGAAAATGTCAATTTCAAATCTTTTCATTTGTACCAGGTTCTTCTTGAAATAACGGTATATTTGTGATTGTTAATGCAATATTTTGGTAATTTTTTTTTTAATCTCAAATATTTAATATTGTAATAGACTAATATCTACGGATATTTTATTGTCGTAGATCTCGCCATGAGCTTATTTAATCACTGACTAACGAATTAAGATGCATCAGTCTGTCAATTATGTGCCATGCTTGATACACACTTAGGCGATCATGTATTTTTCGATACATGACTGACGAGTCACGTTTTTTCTCGCAGTAAGATGTCATTACTTTCTGCGGAAGACCAGTTGCCATCCAAGGATATAGAGCCCGGTCTGTCCTGTTATTTACCCATAGCTGGGGAGAGATGAGGATTAATCAGAAAATTTATGGAGAAAACAGTTTAAATTTCACAGGTATTTCTCTAGTATCTGTCTATATTTCTGAGATGATGTATTATGTAAACTATTTAAATTATTCGGACTATTGTCCTCATCTTTGTCGCCATAATTATTACAACGTTTCGGCCGTTGTACGCTTCGGCCTTTTTCAGGTGGTAGGAATGTCGAACTGAAGCCTTTATTTCGCTCACTGGGGTAGACTGTTCCAGTTCCAGATGTCATGTCTAATGGATGTCACTTATCAGTTATATCCTGTTAATTCCACTTTCCACGTTCTCTACCGCCTTTAATAGGTATTGAACTCACACTCTTTGGTTTCTCTCACTGGATCAGCTAACGCCTTTATCCACTGTTCCATGTGTCCTTGACATCCAATGGACATGGCACGTGGGACTAGAACAGTCTAAACCAGTGAGCAAAATAAAGGGTTTAGTTTGACATTTCAACCAACTGAAGAAGGCCGGAGCGTACAACGGCCGAAACATTGTAGTAAATATGGCGACAAAGATGAAGAAAATAGTCCGAATAATGTAAATGTTATTTTTCTAGTCGTAAATAATACGCCCAGTGTAAAATCTGTCGTGGAAATTGGTAGTTCTTAATTTTTGAAAATTTTGAACCAATTATTTATTCGACAGGCAAGAGTACAACTTTTTGATTCTGATATTAAACATGAAACAAACAACAACACAAAGTAAAACATAGAGAAAACAGAAAAAAATGAGCGGAAGCTGCGTGAATGAAAGTTTAACGTATAAAACAAGAGGACAGTTTAGATGAACTGGAGTCAGTGACGATCGACAATAACAAAGAAAATACGAAATAGAACAATAGAAGAGCCATATAATTAAATTTGAAGACAAAGAAATAAACGAAAAAATCAATTATATAAAAAAAAATATAGTGAGGACAATACATTTAAGTAGATAAGCAACTAAAAATAACACTATACATTGTCATGCTAAATAAAAGTAATCTTTTGTCTCCGGGTTTTTTTTTGTTTTTGTGCTTTCGAATTAGCTTGACAATGAGGAAGTCACGAACCGATAAGAGGGGGAAAAAAAGCATTTCAGTGGCATGGAAATCTTGTGGCAAATACGTCATCCGTATTGTAATTAACGGAAATGAAGAAAGTAAAAAAAAAAGAAAAAAAAAAAAGGAAAGATAATCTCCAAAGTTTAAAAAAAACAAAGCAATCAACAGAATAGAACGATTGTAAAAATAATTAACATACAGAGAGTAGAAATTTTAAAATAAAATAAAGTGGGAGGATACAGAACAAATCGCGAATTTATTACTTAAATCGTTTTTAAACCGAAACGCAACATTTCCATTGTCCTGTGTATATACATATGCGAATTCAATTGTTCTAAATAAATGCATATATACAGAGTGCGATGTGTAAATTGTCAACATTTTATATTTTTAATTTGTTAGATGCTCGTTGTTTGATTTTGATTTCGCCAACTGCATAATGTACTATGGTCAACTGGCAATCGTCTGTGAGCAAATTTCGAAACGGCAGGCAGTACTGATTTAAAGTTGGCGTTGGCAGCTCAAATTCGAACCATTCAGAGGTTTTGTCAGTCTGAGGACAGTGCAGATGATTCGGAAAGCGTTAGATATGTCTAATGGTGATTACAAAGGTACGACTGATCGAAAACATACTCTAATTGTTCTGATGAGAAAAGAATACCAGAATTTTTTGTGAGGGCCTCATACGCAACGCGGTGGTCTACATCAAGTGCCTTGAGGAGGCAGTTCAGTTTTATATCAGGAGGATGGCTGCTGGAAGACCCTATGTACGGTAACATGATTCTGCACATGCCACACAGGCAAAAGTAACCACCATTGCTGCCAGACAATTTCTGCGATCACAAAACACCTTACGTTTGGCTATCTAACTCGCTAAACTGCAACTCCCTTGATAATTATATACGGGGTGCAGTTTAGTAAGTGGAGTCTTACAAAAACTCCTTGTAACACTAAAGATGACCTGAAGGCAAGGATTATAGCAGCATTCACCAACTTAAAAAAAGAGACCGTCCAGAATATTTGAATTGAATTCCGACATCGTCCAAAGCCGTAGTTGAAAGCAATGAAGGATTTTGTTGAATAAATTTACTTTATTTGTGTGCAATTTTAGCAAATATGTCTGTTAAAATAGGATATCAGTGTTATTTTAATTTTTGTGTAATTTAGACTACAATTTATCTATTGTAGCCTTGATATAGATATATTATATAAAAATAAAAATTCTTTATAGAACACAAAATATTACCAAAAATGAAAGAAAGTGGCTTCCTAATAAACTATCGAATGTTCACAAATTGAGTGAAATATGAGCAGCAATTCAGACCAAAAACTGAATGCACAGGCACCGCTAACCACATTAACCTTAGGTTAATGCCCCTGGTAACATGACCCGCGAAAAATAAATAAAGTTTTCGGTTAAAAATGTCAGTGTTTATCAACAGAAGAAAGTCGAAACATAAAATGGCGAAAAATTTGTGAATATGGTAATAAATATGATGACAACAATCCGTACGATGCAAATATTGCAAATAGATACAATGCCTCATCACAGAAATATACACAGATTTTGAAGGGAATTTCTGCATTTTTCTCAATTTATCCAAATGATGAAAATGGTAACATGTCTCACCTCTCAGAAATATAGACAGATTTTGAAGGGAATCTCTGCATTTTTTTCAATTAATCCAAATTATGAAAATAGTAACATGTCTCATATCTTAGATAAATAGACAGCGATCAACACATCAGTTGGAAAGACTGTCATCCTTGAAATTGCATAGATGTTATTCGAGATAATTTGAAGTCGAAGTTTGACATCTTCATCAATAGCTTTACATACGCTTTCAGCGATATCACTTAAAACATTGTCAGTTGACCTAACGAAAGGGAAACCATATAATTTGTGAGGTGAAATGCGTAGTCGATTCGTATTTAGAGTCTCCATTACTTTGTCAAAAATAAATAAAAGAAAAATAATTCGAAGGATCAGACGATTTGTTTTTAAAAAGGAGAATTAAAAAAGAGGATTTCCAACAAGATGAAAATTGAGAAACAACAAAACTTCTATCATACACTCCAGAGAGAGCAGGAGATAGTTCAGGAACAGTGGTGTTTACGACAATTATAGAGATAATGCTCTTGTGGATTTAGTTTAAAGAAGATTATAGAAACCTTGGACAGATTTATGTGTATATAACACACAGCAGATTCTAAGTTCTGAATTTGAAGAGAGGCGAAGATACTTCTGATAAGTCGAGTGTAAAACTGGAAGAGAATTTACGAGCAAAGCAGTCTGATTTTTCAAAAGAAGATGAAATCACTAAAATCTTGGACTTCTTTATTTTTATGTGTCATGTCCTTTCAAGACGTAGGCATTCATGTCTCAGCAACTCTCTCCATCCATTGCACCTCTCAACAAGTTCCTTCCATCCCTTTACATCCCCCAGACCACGTTCTGTCATCCACGTGCTAGGTATACCATACGTTGTTTGCACTTGTCCCTCTTTTCCTCTATTCGAATTGTGAGTAACAGATTCTCTAGGCCCTATTTCCTCATTAGTTTTCCCAGGAACTTCAGCTGCTCTTCCTGATATTGAGTATAAGCCTCCTCCTTTTTTATAACTTCTCTAAGCTCTCATCGTTGCTCACACGTTCGGTCCATGATATCTATATCATCCTTATTTAGAAACTTATCTCCGTCGAGTCTTTTTGCATCTTTGAGGAAATCGTCCAAAATTCGCAGCCATAAAAATGTCCCGTAACAGGTCAGTAATCTTTACTTTGCTACCAAAGAAATGCTTCTGTAGCGCAATACTATGCCCAACTTTTGGAATGAGTCTTTAGCCATTCCAATAGTCTACGGATGTCAGTGTAGCATTTACTGTCCTCTGTTAAAAATCTTCACAGGTATTTAAATTTACGTGGCTGCTTGATTCTAATGTTCCCGACTTGAAATAGCTTTTCCGGCTCATCCTTTTATGATGACTTTGTATTCTGTATTCTTTGAGGTTATGCTAAGTCCCTTCTCAGTCTATGTCACTACCTTCTGTAGGAGATTCTGTAATTTCTTTTCCTTGTCTGCTATCAGTACTGGGTCATAGCCGTCATTAAAACACATTTGGAAAGACATCAGTAGTCGTAAGAACCAAAAGTGCTCGTAACAATACTTTTACTACCATACGTCAAAAACAAACAAACACACGCACACAGACTCTTTCTCTCTCTCACTCTCTCACACACACATATATGTATGTGTGTGTGATCTTCAACCCACATACACTATATATATATATATATATATATATATATATATATATAGAGAGAGAGAGATAGATAGATAGATAGATAGATAGATAGATAGATAGATAGATAGATATGAACTGAAGATCAAATGTAGATGAAATATTGATGAGAAGCCGACAGGATGACAGAATAGAAGAACACACACGAAACATGTATAAATCTAACATCTTTTCACTTTGATTAAAGCTTCGACGAACCTTTAATATGTGAAAATATGTTAGATTTATACCCTTTTCCTACTTGTTCTTTAAATTATATATATATATATATATATATATATATATATATATATATATATATATATATATATATATATGAAAATTTCTCCGATTTAATCGGTAGAGAAGACAATATTATGAATAAAAAATGACAATAGGAAAATTGGAAAGCGATCAAAGCAAAATACGAAAATGAAAAATTTCATTTTCGTATTTTTGCTTGATAAAGTCCACATTGGACGAAACGCGTCAGCAATTACCAGTTTTCCTATTGTCATTTTTATTCATATATATATATATATATATATATATATATATATATATATATATATATATATATATTGTAAATTACTCAGAAAACACAGAATTGGAAAAAATCAACAACCACGTTTTCAATGTCCAATGATCAAGCTTTTCATAAATTAATGCCGTATAAAAACATATTATTTATCCTACAATGACTGATTATAATAAAATGGGCACACTGAATAATCCTAGGTTTAAACTAATTGACGATTCCTTAGTCATGAAATAAACAATTGTCAGGTAGAATAAGTCTAGAATTATTCGGTGTGTCTCATCTTATAGGATTGTCATAGAGAAAATATGTGCAGAAAATTGTTAAGATAATCTTTTAAATTACCTTACCGCTTCTCGTGGATCGAATTATAAAACACACGTTTCACCAATTTTCCCCAAGAGGAAATATCTTATTACATCATTTGGGATTTTTAGCCGAAAATTTCACAATATAATTGGAAATTAAATTATCGATATTAGCAAGTAATATCATGGAGATCCAAAACAACCGTCTAAAAATTGTACTCTGCATTTAAATGGATATCATTATCAGATCAGAAAGCATATATAATTTTACGACCAACATTGCAAACCTCAATTCACTCCACCCCATGTAGCAAAGTAAGTCGAATTGTGAGTAAGAGATTCTCCATGGAAGAATTAGACAGCAGAAACTTTTTGTAAGGAGCAAGAAAAAAAAGAGAAGTGTAATTGGGAGGACAGTAGAATGCAATTGACATTGCATTTAAATGTTTGAAGATTAATGTTGGCTGGAAAACATGCAGACGGAAAAGAGTTCTACAATCGTTAAGAAAGAAAAAATAAACTGTTAGCAGACAACCTACGTTTATAATTATCAATTCAACTGTATTTTGGAGAGACCTCGCAGCCAATCTAGTACTGCGCTTAAATTCATGAATTCTAAGGACGATAGTGAAGAGTTATTCGCACAGTTACCACTGAAGTATTTATAGAAAGTTAGAGGAAGGCAAACATACAGCGGTGAAAAAGTGACTACAGCCAAGTCATCAGATCAGAACCAATTATATTGCAGATTTTTCTTTGGAATTTATCAATAGTCTCTAGGTATACGGCGGGGTTTTAATGTGATTAAATCAACATAGAAACATAGAATTCATTTCTTTTAGAATGAAATACCTGGACATTTTGAGACGTGTGTTTAATAAACTGTGGTTCATCTCGTAGGGTGATACTTGTGTAGCTTTAACTGACCACTCTTTGTTGGTTACGATAATGTAAATGTAATTTTAAGTTTGCAACATGCCACATAAAGGCTAAATTTGGTTTAAATATGGTGGACACGCGAACCAATTGTTTGTCTAAATATTAATTAACTGTGGAACGAGTTTTTTTTTTTTGTTTTTTTTTTTTACCCATGCACAAGATTGAAAATAAGAGAAGCATAACAACATAGTGAAGTGTCAAGGGAATAATTTAATATAAATATAGTAACCATCTTGAAGAGAGAATTCATTTTCAATGGATTATCGTTCATCCATAACTCATTACAGATTTGGTAAATTTATAGCATCATGCTGCCTCTCATGCACTAAGTCCATCTGAAATGGTGATACGGCACCAGTGTTCAATTACTAATTGGACTCTAATTATTAGTCTTAATAAGAAGGGATGTGTTATTAATAATGACAGCTCACTTTGTCAACAACTACGAGACTCCACAGAGTACTGATTGAAATGTCGTTTGGTTTCGAATTGATTCGTCTGAGTAGCGTAGGCTTTGAATAATGATATGATGATACAATATCCCAATTCATTTTCTGGTTACCTTCTTTGTCAGTTATTCGTTTTTGACATCACCTAAAAGCAACCATTAATATCCTGTTACTGCTGATGTCATTCTGTTATTCTGGAATTCATATCTATTTTATCTCTCGAAATTGTTTGTTTTTGATAAGAATAATTTGAACAGAAATTTTAATAGGAATCAAGAAATTAAGGACAATTTTTTGCATAATAAAAAATAGAAGTTGTAATTACTGGGACCTATAATGAGTAAAAGAGGGGTTTGTGTATTACATATTCACAAGATATAACAAACATTAGATAAGCAGAGGGTAAAACTGAGTAACCTTGCTGGTGATTTTGTTCAATAGTTTGCTTGATTGTTTTTGTTTAGCGACATATCAACACCTGTATGTGTTATTTAATGCCGAAATCTGATTATGTTGTACGCAGTTTTATTTATATTTTCGAAGGTAAAATGGTTTTGCGACACAATTCTTACTAATTAAGACGTATCTGGGTGGGGCATATAATGGGTATTTATACCTTTCCAAAAGTTATTTGCGCATAATTAAATATAACTGGAGATGGAACACGACTCTACAGTTAACGCCTTCGACCCATTATCTATTTCACCGCATGAATATCCAAGCACTCGGTATCTCTAAGCAGTCATTCTTCTAGATACTGACCATGCTCGACGTTGCTTATTTTTGGTAATCTTAGGGCAGTGGTATTTCAACATGATGCTCCCCTAAGACTTGTGTAATTGATTAAATGGATAAGAAATATGAAGGGTAGAAACGGGATAAATATTTTTAGAGGAACAATGTTGCAAAGGCTCCATGATTACCCTCATCTAGAAGGGATTCAACATATACAAATAGGGAATCATATTCAATTTGATTTAACCTCAACTTGAAATCTTACATTTGAGTCTATAGTGAATGTTATCATCTGAACTTGGATTTAAAACAAAATCACAAAATAATCCAAGATTTGTTGTCTTTCTAAACACGAAGGATATCGCTTAGAGTTGCGGATAGTGGGCCATCTAGGGTATGACGAGAAAGACCTCTGATCGGAAGCTTTTAATGAGCATGGAACCACATCTTAATTTCAGCTCTTCCCAGGTCCACCCTGACCAGGGTTGGTAGCACTTGTTAATGTCCCAACAATGGGCAAATATTTAACCCATAACGCGGGGTCAAAACACTATGAAATCATAAAAAAAAACATTTTCACAGTAAAAGAATTACCAGAAATTCATTTTTCTTAAAAATTACTATCAATATTTTTCATAAAACAGAAAGAAGCCGTACATTTTTTATTAAAAAAAAATAAACAGCAATGCATTCTTGAGAAGCAAAAACAAATTACGAGCAATATCTTCTTGAAATACAAATATATATTACAAGCAATACATTTTCTTTTGTAAATGAAATAATTAATGCTATCAAGAGAATAAAATGTCGGCATTAAATAAATAAATGTTGTGAAACATCAAACAAAGAAAACAATTGATAGTGTGTTTGTTTTATTGAGGTAAAATTCAAACAATTGTGTTCGATCTTGCGCAACTATCCTTTTAAAATGTTTGAATAAATCTCTGCTCACTCCCAATTGGTAGAGATTAATATCTGGATAGACAGGGATCTGTACATTATTCGGACTATTTTCCTCATCTTTGTCGCCATATTTATTGCAACGTTTCGTTTTGTACGCTTCTTCAGGTGGTTGGAATGTCGAACCGAACCCTTTATTTCGCTCCACGTGCCATGTTTTGATGGATGTCAGTTATTAGTTTCCCTCTGAAAATTCTCCACTTCCTTAACCGGGTATTGAACTCACACTCTTTGGGTCCTGTCACTGGATCTAACCAACGCCTTTATCCACTTTGCCATGTGTCCTTGAGGTATGAATTTCTGGGTAATACAAAGCTAATTCAACCATTTGTACTAGTGCTCATATTGCAATTTTTGCTGTTGACATTTCATGTTTTTATCAGAGCTCGTATTGCAACATTTTATTGTTATCATTGCTTTTCTCTGGCACTCCTTATTACTGGTTCCCATATTGTATTTATTTCTATGCTTGGTCGGCTCAGGAGATTTATGTGCTGATATGATATGTACGTAATACCTCATCTCAGAAATATAGACAGACTCTGAGGGATCTGTACCTTTAGAATTGAACCGATCTAGAATATTAAAGTTAATGAATTGTTGAAACTGGTTGTTAGCAACTAGAGCATTATATTTACTACTTGATTTATAACAGCAACTTCTAGCTTGGGTGCCGGGGATGTGCTTTCCCGTGAGTCTTCAGGCTCACATCTGTGAGTTTTTCTCGCTTATGTATTCAAATATTTAAGATACAGTTACGTATTTATCTTACTTAAATTGACAGTAAGTGTGCATAGACCGTTTCAATAAAAAAAAATCGTGTGCATATAGCAATTAAGACACCTGATTCTTTTTTTTTTTACTTGATCAAAAATCTTACCAGGTATTTATTGACTTTCTCCGTCAGTACAATTCTTTAACTCTTCCTTTATGAAAAGCACTTTGGTTAAAGACACTGGAAAGCAGGTGCCCTATCTCACATGCAATCAGAATTGATTTGGACACAATGCGATGAAGGTACCTTGAAGCCAGGTTTGGGAGATACGATCCGTTCTGATATTGGCTCTAAAGATAATTATCGTCGTTCAAAAATACTTTTTCATGAGAGATATCGAAGACAGATTTTTTTTCAGCAAAAAATACTGAAATATTCTTATTCATTTTATTGTTCTTTCTAATTATTTCATGCTGATGCATCATTGATGATTTCTTTTTTATTCAAGATGGTTATTGCCTAAACGCTTGGACTATAAAAACTGCATTCAAAATTATTGTACTCTTCGAATCAGCCTACGTTTTTGGCAGAGATAAGCCATCAATCATCGCTATTATATATCTTTTTATTTTATTTTGGTAAGACAATTCTGAAAACGTTTATGTTTCACCGTTTCAGTATCCTGACTTGCAAATAGGTGAAATATATACGCGATCGACAATGATATTTTTTTTATACTTAATAAATAATTCTTCGTTTTCTCGGCAGGTCTGGCATAGCTCGGTTAAAGGTTAAACCAAAAGAAATGCATCGTTTCGGATAATGTAATGCCTGAATTATTTTTAATCTTACAATGTCCTTGAGATCTGCTAAAAGTTGAAACAGTTCGTATATAATTATCAAGTGTTGCTCCCAATTTTTTTAAAAATTCTAGTCAACTTGGCATTGTGGGAAGAATATGTGTGCATAATGTAAAATCAATGCCCAGACGCTAAAATTTACCCTTCATGGGAAAGATACCGTATATTCCCGCGTACAAGTCGACCTTCAGATAAGACGATGTCAAAATGTATAGCAAATTTTCATCAATTTATCCTACACCTGTATCATAAGACAACCGCTTATTTAACATATAAAATGATGTGATTGGAAAGAATGTTATTTACATTAGAAATTCAAAATAAACAAAACCGATTATGTCACATTTTTCCTACACCCTTTCCTTAAATGTGAAACCATTTTTTGTTTATGTTTTATCATTTGATCTCTTGCGAATATTGATTCCTTTTCCTCTTTCTCATCTTTTTCCACATGTAACCAGTAACAAGTAGCATATTGTGCTCATGACCATCTACAGGGTGACCCAATAAAACGGGAATTTTTAAGTGCGTAATGCCAGACTTGAGCAAGTGGCAACACTGCGAGACAGTGACCTTCAGCAAGTAAACATTTCGCCCTTTAGAATTCAAGATGTAATTCACAGTATACCATTTTTCTTTCTTTCTTACTTTCTTTTTAGTCTAATGTAAACAATTATAAGCAAGTTCCTCATTGGTGACTGTAGGAAATAATAGATTAAAGGTAGAAAACTTATATTTGATAATGAATTTTTTATTACTAGTGCAATTATTGTAAAAATACGTAATTAATAAAGAATTTTAATTATATTTTTATAATTGATACCTGCGTTTACGGTTTGTAATAATGGATAATGATGGAAAATATTGAAATTATTGTTATAATATTATCAGGGTTGTATTTTAATAAAAGTATATACAGAGTGACCCCCAAAAACGGGAATTTTTGAAGTGCGTATTGCAGATATGAGCAAGTGGCAACACTGCGAGACAGTGACCTTGAGCAACTAAACATTTCGCCATTTAGAATTAAAGATTAAATACACAGTATCCCAGATGAGATGTTTCAGCAGTCAATGAGGAATCTCAACAGCAGATTTCAAGAAAGCATTCGTACAGGAAGACGCCGTCTACAGGACGTAATTTAAAAAAAATAGAAATTCCATCATTGTTTCTTAAATGGCATGTTTTCAATTTCAATTACTATGAATAAAATATTTATCTTCAATCACTCTTAGTTTTATTGGATTGTTAGAAAGTTCCCGTTTTTTTGGTGGGGTCACCCTGTAACTTTAATTCATCAATAATCACAAAATACCGATAATGAAAAATATGATCATTATATATAATATTGCTGTGAACGCAATGATTTCATTTTCTCAGGTGAGCTTGCATGGATACAAGTTGATTTCATTGATAGAAATTATTATCAAATGGGGAATTAATTATGAAGTTTTGCCAGTGATATATAAGGTAAAGATGGGTTTTTTACTTTTATTATCATTTTTTATAAGCATTTCACCCCAAACATGACGCAAGTGTTTACAGAGAAAGAATATAAGAAAAAATACCGGGTACAGAGGGGGTGGTTACGGAAATGATAAAAAGAAGAACGTTGATCAAGGCATCAGAAGATGTCGATTAACATTACATTTAAATTTTTTGAAGATTATAGTTATCTAGGAAGCAAGAATGAGGAAAGTTATTTCACTGTCGGTAAGTACGAGTGAGAGCGTTTGGAGTAGAAGAGGCGGTTACAGGTAAGTGTTTCGACAGTAAATGGGTGTGACAGAGATGTCTAGCAAGTAGCAAACTTAAGTTCATGCAGTCGGTGTACCAGTGAAAATATCTCGTCAGAGCATGAACATATTTATAGAAAAGACAGAGCGAAGACTCATCACGTCTGTTAGAAAGTGACTGGTGTCAAGATGCCAGGTCAAGACAGATTGCATATCTGTATTTGGATTTTGTTGAGGATCTCGAGGTGAACAGAGGAGAGGGGCGCGATAGTATATAGGGCAACAGCATTCCATTCATGGAAAAATGGTAGATTTGTAGATGTGAAGAATAGACTCAGACGAGAAAAAACCTTCTGGCTCGATACAGAAAACCAATTTTACAGGTAGGGGATGCAACTGTTGATACTATGTAGTTGTTCCACCTAAGGCCAGTAGAAAACGTGAGATCAAGAATGAGCAATGAGAGGCTCTTGTGAAGTTGAGCATCAATCATCCTGATAGTAGAGAAAAGAGGATTCTCTATGGTAGGTAAATGAGAGCAATTTCGCTTTGTAGGGATTAAAATTTAGTAGCCATTTTCTGTCCCAATTAATCACAGATTGAATGTCCTTTTCGAGACCAACGCCCAGGTTAACTTTGTCAGCAATGCCGGAAGTAGTATATGTCGTCTGCGTAGATGCCTACTTTAGAACTGATAATATAAGGACGATCATTGATGGAGATCAGAAACAGTGTAGGACCCAGGATCGAACCTAGGAAACAGCAGCATTCGTATGAAAGGAACCGGAAGAGAACCTATTCTCGACGACATTCACTTCACGGTTCGATAGGGATGAGTGGATGAAATCAAATAATCGTCCTGTAATAACTTATCACTAAAGGTTTCTTAGAAGGCCTAAATTCCAGACCCTGTCAAACGCCTTCGGGATATCCCGAGTCACAATTTATTTGATAATGTGAATCTTATCATGTACGCCATTGCTTATCGCGTTCTTGTGTGTTTTTATAAATCACTATCACAACTGAATACAGATTTTATCTCAGTTACAATATGTTTGTATTTTAATTTCCCCCTGAAGATGATCTTAGAATAGGTCGAAAGTACATAGGTTAATAAAAACTAGGGTGCATTCTATGATTTGAAAATTGGAAAGGATGTGTATAAAAATGAGTAGACACAATATGTCTATAAACCTACATGTTTGAATACACACACACACACACACACTCATATTATATACCACCCTTTAACGGACCAAAAATCAAATAAAGAGATGTGCGTGTGTATTTGTGAGGATTCAAGGTAAATCTTCATCCTATTTTCTTTGTTTATATATGCATTTTTCCAGAGAAATCAGGAAGAATGTATGAATCAATTTTCCCAAGAACAAGAGAATTCATAAGAAAATATACATTATAAAAATTAAGTTACAAAAGTCGCAAAATTTCCTTCTTTTCAGTCATCATGAGAAATACCAGCTTAAGAGAAAAATGTACTAATGATTTCTTACTTAATCATTCACGCACACTTATTTCATTCTATCGTTTTTGATCTGAAGGGTAAGGTCGAAACGCAGAATCTAATTTCAATTTCCATCGATCAGATTCTTTACACATTGTCTGGACTCTTGATCTAATTTTATACAAATATTTTCGACAGGAAAAACACAAGGACAAACCTAAAACCATATAAGACTTTACTTTCAATTGATTATGAAATATTGGATGAGGATTTATTTTAGTTTCATTTCAGAAAACGCTATATGAAACATTTGCTATCGAGCTATTCAGGAAATAGGATGGGAATTTTCCGTAAGCTCAATGCAGAAATGCCGGTAGAATGTATAAATTCTTTAAAGCAAGAGCAAAAGCCTTCTAAAGAAATAATACATAATAAATATTAACACCTTTTGCTAATAGTTTGCCCACGGGTCACAGATCAAGAACGGATCACATCGAGGAAGTCACTGATGAATTAAAGAAATTTCAAGAACCAACCCCTGGGTGTCACCTGCATTAATGAAAAAACATCTAGAAGAGAGGCCGTTCAAGATAATTTTCATTGCTCGATTTGTTAAGAGAGATTGGATCAAATCAAAGAAACCAACAGAAATACCATAAAACTTCAATTAAGAAGGCCGGCATGACAAAAAAATCATCCTGTCAAAAGCCTTCGAGCTATTAAAAGCAACAGCTCATATGTCGCCAGCTTCGTTTAAAATTCGACATAATCTTTCAGAAATAGCCATTAACACATAACTTGTTGGCCTAGAGAAGCGACAGCTTTATCGTTTGTCGGAGAAGAGTGTGAGATTGGTTAAAATCCAATTGGAATTTGATTAGTACATTGCTAAAATGTAATGGAATACTAATAGGTTAATAGTTTGAAGAATCAGATGGTTCCTCAGTGTTCTTCAAATAGTATTTATTTAAGCAGATTTCCAGCAATGTGGAAATCAAGAAAGGACAAGGTACCAATGATACAGTGGCCTAAGAAATGCTTTTAGTCAGGAGAAATAAACTACACCCAATTGCAAAATTTCATTAGGTAATTCCTATTCAACATAAACAAACAGTATTTGGAACTATTATGGTGTAGGTCCATTTGCTAGTTTCAGTCCTTGTATTCGATTTTTCATGGACAAATTATCAACAATCGTCTGAGCCATATTTTGAAATTCCTTTAACGATGTTACTTTAAGAGTTGCCACTGACGTGATTTCCGTTGCACGCTTTCGAAGTATTCGGTCAAGGTGCTCCTAAACGAGCTCTATTTGATTGATATCAGGACTTTCGGCTATCAATTTGTTGTATATGGCGAACGAATTTTTTTTCGTATGAGTACGAATCCACGTCGTCAAGTGTTGTAGAATGAACGAAAAGTTTTTCTTCGTATGAAAACTCGTATGCCAAAGTGTTGTATATGGTGAACGAATTTTTTTTTATTTTATTATTTTTTCTTCCGTCTGACTTCGAATCAAAAGATTGCGAGTTCTGGTCTCGTCGTGGTCGCCATAATTGTTATAGAGTAGTTTCACAGTGGAGGCTTATATTTCACTAAGTCGGTCTTAAAAAGGTTCGATGTACAATAACGTTAGGAACTTGTTATAATAGTTAATGACGCAGCAATCTAGTTGTTGTGGCTGATACTTTAATGTCCGACTTCAACTGACTGAGCAACTCTCTGTGCTACTTCACGACTTCACTTCACTACTACTTATTATAGGTGGGAGAGTCTATTAACAATAGAATAGGTGTGTTCCAGTATAACACTATTACAGTGACTTGTATTCTTGCGATTTCTGCCAGGTATTTGCTACTTTGCTCATATGATATGGCTCGCCATCTTCTTGAAAAAGGTAGATATTCTTGTCAATCTGATTGATCACAAATAGTAAGAGTAGTCCTTTCTCTAATATTTATAAGTATTTTGGACCATTCAACAAGAATCAGCAAAGCTTTCCCTCCAAATCAGACAGCGACTCACGCCATTTTTTCAATCTCTCCAGGTTTCACGGTCGCCTACAGACATTCAGTGTTCCAAGTCTCATTCTGATTTCTCCAAACATAAACCAATCTCGAATTAGAATATGGGAAGAACTTACTTTCATCTGACCAAATTACAGACTGCCAAAATTCATAAGCTTTGCTCTCGAATCCTTTCGACAATTCTGTACGAAGTTTCCTGTTAACCTCTGAAATCAAGGGCTTCTTTCTTGCAACTTTTCTTTGATAGCCTAGCTCTTCCAGTCTTTTTCACCGCATACGGCGACATTTCCATGCTGTTGCTGACATCTTTGAGGCTCTGGCAACGGTTTCTGATGACTTGCATATCCAGTGCCCTTTTCGTGCTCTCAGACACCATGTTTGGGTTTCCTGAACATTGTTCCACATGAGAATGGGTTTCTTCATTAAATTTATTGACAATATTATTAAGCGTTTCATGATTAACCTGGAAAGACCTAACATTTTCTCTATTTAACTTGCCACACCGATGCCATCCTATTATTTTCCCCTCGTTGAAATTCTCTAATTTCCTTACTTCCACGAAATTTCCCTGCAACATATAAGTCAACTATTGTTCATAGATAAGAGTAGCTTGATACTAACACAGTATAGCCTGAAAAAAAGAAGAGACGTTATTAATCAGGGCCAAATTGTGATCAATGGTGCCAAAAAACTAATCATAGCCCCTCTAGATTTTGTAGTGTCAGTTCAGGTACACGTTTCCTGAGAACCATTGCAGGGATACCATGAAGTCCAAATAAATTGTTGGGATCAAGTTTGAAGTTGATGTCGGTAACCATGGTTGGATTTATATTCATACGACACAATAGTGATATAATTCTAATTGGTAAGTCAGGTAATGTTACACCTGATGAGTTGAGAACACAATTGGTATAGAATTTACAAGCCTAAATGTTAAGAACTGAGGACGGAGAACTTTTTAACATTTCATATTACGTGAAGCCAGTGACGACAAATAGTTTATCGACTTATATATGTTTGTCAAATAGCCTCATTAATTTATTATTTTTTTTGGTGGGGGAAACTTATCGTTTAAATCTTTTCTATCTTGAGGTGCAATTATTTGATATTTTGTGTGCGAGGAGCCTCTTCTAGGCTACATGATATAATCTATTCTTAGATTGTATAAAACCTTTGTTGTTGAGATTCGTGAAATTTGGTGGTACAATATATATTTAGGTACACGGTATATAGGTATATTTCAAGTGTATTAGCCTATCAGATATTTCTTTCTATATGACGGATTTCATTTTATACTAAACAAATGCACCTGCATATATTCTCCATCTTTTTCTGAAGCAGCACCTGTTCTACGTTTTCAGAATTACTAATTAGGAATATGACATTCTTATTTAATTATTGAATTTTCATCATTATCATCATAGTTATTGATATCATTTCACATGTTAATAATATTTGATGTTTTTCTTTTCATATTAATATTTTCTTCCTTCTTGATTAACTTGTTTTTATTATTAGCAAAGATGAAAAGGAAGGCAATGGGAGAAAATGTACTTAGGATGTAATATAGACGAGGAAGTTAGAAAGTTACAATATTATTGATTAATTCCTGATAACACCAGAATAAAATGGAGGGTATAGTCGTTATTAAATGAGATCGTATATTTCAAATATTCCAACTCACTGTTCTATATCCGAATTATCATGAATAAGGGTATTGCAAATAACGCGTCCAAAACAAAAACAGTTTCATTTAATTACAATAGTGTAACTTTTTCTGCCTTCCAATAGCAAAGATGATGCTAACCGCCCGGAGATCAACTGTTCACGTTTTCTTCTCGCAGGAAGCCGAGTGATAATATTGAATTATTTGCAAGGTATACTATTTACATTATCTTTGTCGCCATATTTATTACAACGTTTTCGGCTTCTTCAGGTGGTTGGAATGTCGAATTGAACCATTTATTTCCCTAACTGGTTTAGACTGTTCTAGTTCAACGTGCCATGTATAGTGAATGTCAGTTATCAGTTGTCTCCAGTTAATTCCCCTCTCCAAGTTCTCCACTGCCTTAACTGGGAATTGAACTCATACTCTTTGGGTCCTGTCGCAGGATCTAACAAAAGTCTTTATCCACTGTGCCATGTGTCCTTGAGGAACTCTCTGTAGGAATTTCTGGGTATTATAAGCCTAATGTCTTCAGCAACCATTTTTCAACCAGTGCTCATATTGCAATTTTTTGCTGTTATCATTCATGTTTTTACCAGAGCTCATATTGCAATTTTGTTGTTATTATCACTATTCTCTGGAACTCCTTACTAATGGTTCCCATACTGTGTTCATTTCTATGCTTTGTCGGCTCAGGAGTTTTTTTTCTGGCCTGGCGTATTTGCTGATTTCTTAAGTTTACGAATTTTCCAATGGTGCAAGGTCTATTGAGAATGTGTTTAGTTCATTTACTCGTGACATACATTCAGTAGCCATTATGCACATTTCTAAATCAGTGGTCACACACTAAAATTCTGATAGATTGGCTAAATAATCAATGAAGTTGCTGGTGTTTTTCTTTGTTTAATGGAATTTTTATGCTCATAACGAGATGAAATCGGGAAAAGATATACTTGGATGTAACTCAGATAGCAACAGGCAGTGTTTGCGAAGATAATCCACTTTTATTTTTAAACAGGAGTTCCGTTGCGTGGGGGTGCATATAACACTGTTGGTCGACATGGCAAACGACGAACATTCTGTACCAGCCTGACGACACTTTCTGTACAGGCGACGAACACGTCCTTCTTCTCGCAGTTCTTCTGTTATATATATATATATATATATATATATATATATATATATATGTGTGTGTGTGTGTGTGTGTGTGTGTGTGTGTGTGCCACGACACCTAAACAATGAAACGTCTAATCTTTATACCATTTGCATACGCGCATATTGAAATAGACAAGAGTGCTATTTAATCAACTCTACTTAAATTAATTACGTGACTTAATGACAAAAGTGTCATTTGTCTGCTTTTACCTCAGTTGAATAGGAGACTTCAGTACTTCAGACAATGTTGCATCTTAGTCAGCCATTCTGTGTTACAAATCTACTTTTCGTCCGGGCATTGAATATTTCTGTCATATCTGGTCGGCTCCGACTATATATCTTAAGATTCCCTACGAGATCTAAAGAATGGTCTGTTATGCTTTCGACCCTGACCTGACATCTCGACTTCATTCCCATTGCCACCGCCAAGAATTGGTTTTCCCTGTCACATCTATATTGTTTTCCTAAGTTCTTTTCTAATAGTTTCCCATTTCAGATCTCTCACCTTCAAAATCTATTCCAAATTTTTACCACCACACCAGCCACAAATTGAAATGCAACGTAAATTGTCATCTTCTGGCTTCCTGAATCGGGTTTGTCCTATTTCTTCATTAAACCTTTCTCATTCTTTTACACTCCCATTAATCTCCCATTAATCTCCCATTTACTGTTTTTTTTTTCACTTTTTTGCGATAACATGATTAAAATAAAATGAACGCCCGACACTAATAACAATTTAAATTTAAATTCAGATTTTATGTGTATATGCTTTTGTGAGGGGATATGTATATTTTATTTGAATGGCAGGTATAGATTAAAAAAGCAAAAAAAAACTTTAAACACAAATTTACTTCAACCATTTGCCCTTGCATGGAATATTGCTGCCATATATGGTCTGGTGCACCTTCTGTTTACCTCGAAGTTCTTGACAAGATCCAGAGACGGATATGTAATATAATTGGCCCTGATCTGGCGTCTCGTCTGCAGTCACTCTCTCACAGACGCGTCGTCGCCTCTCTCTGTCTTTTCTACAAATATTTTCATGGTAATTGCTCCGATGAGCTGCTTTCACTGGTTCCCAGACTCCATGAATTCAAGCGCCCTACGAGGCTGGCATCCCGCTCCCACCCTTACACTGTAGAAACTTTTAAATGTAGCCGTATCTTCTACTCCAATAGCTTCATAGCTCGCACCTCTCGCCTGTAGAACACCCTTCCCTATTACTGTTTCGCTGAGAGCGATAATCTCCAACTATTCAAATGTAATGTCAATCGACATCTCCAGTTACCTTGATCTATCCACTATCCCTCTCCTCAACCTTTCTTCTATCTCTCCTATCTGCTCTTGCTCCAAATCTTCTGCAACCCCCTGCATCCTAGTGGCTTCACGCCTTGCTCGGGGCGTAATGTTTAAAAAGAATTTCCTAAAAATTTTTGAAAAAATTCAATAAAGATTTGCAATTATTTTATTTTATTGTTCTAAGTTGTCAGAAAGTTATTTTCTCTGATGTTAAAATATATTGTATGCCATGTCAAGAGTTGACCAAGGAGCAGACTGTTTCTCCAATATCTTATTTTCTAACTCAGTTATATTACTCAGATGTGTGTGTGTGTGTGTGTGTGTGTGTGTGTGTCTGTGTGTGTGTCTGCTGGTGAACACGTTATACGGCATAGGCGTCTTCATGTCACTCACACCCAGATGAGATATACGCATATATGTATGGAATCGACAGACAGTGCGTGTCGGATGGCTATGTTGGTCTTATATTAAATTCATCAGCTTTCTTAATTATCAAAACATTGAAAATCTAATGAGATAGATGATGCTGAATAGAACCATTACATTTGTCACTAAATAAAGTGCTCAACCGAATTTGATAAAAAATAAAATTCAGTTGAGCATTAGTAGGGAAAAGCACGAATTTGTAAACAGTGACTGCTACTGCTGATGGGAAATCTCTTCTATGAATTGAGCACTCTAAATCAATACTCTGCTAAC
Source organism: Acanthosepion pharaonis (assembly GCA_903632075.3). NCBI lineage: Eukaryota > Metazoa > Mollusca > Cephalopoda > Sepiida > Sepiidae > Acanthosepion > Acanthosepion pharaonis. Next base: position 116,559 of record CAHIKZ030005567.1, read on the forward strand.
TTAAAAATAAATACGTAAAATTCACCTTCCTCTATGCATGGTGCTGATAGTTCAGGGGGAAAAATTCGACTGATGCCAAATCGGTTGTGTTTCAATACTGGCTGGAGGCAATCTGATCTCTAGACACACGAGCTCTGATACAAAGAAACACACACACACATACACATATATATATATATATATATATATATATAATATATATATATATATATATATAAATTTATTTCGTTTCTAAAAATACTTCGGTCTGAAGAGATGACTGTTTGAATATATTCATGAAATTAATTATAACTGAAATGCATTTTTAAGGAATGTCTTTACTTACTATTATTAATATAGGGGAAAGAGGAAGGAAAGAGGGGGAAATCCAGAAGCAGACAGTGTGAACATAATTATCGATGGATATTGACTCCAAGTTACACTTCTGGATTCGTAACAATCAAGTAATATTCAAGATGCAATATTGACTCTTCTGTCCACATTGTCCCTGGCTATAAATGTTCTAATAATTAAAGGAAAGTTCTTTTATATAAACATACCAAAAACTGGTGTAAGACACACACACACACACACATATATATATATGGTGTTTCATTAAGGCGGATCACAGTCAGTAGTAAATAAGTCATTGTTATTCAGGAAAATTTATTTATTTCTCTATTTGGTCATGCTATATGGTAATTATGTGTGAAAAATAATATCGCTCAAATGTCCGCCAAGGTTTCTGCGGCTCACTTCCACTCGATGGATAAAATTTTTCATGAAGTCTCTGCATAGTTGCTCCATGATCTCACCAGTTATGCCTTATTATACTATCCTAAAGCTGTTGAATTATTGTTGTCTTGTTGGCATAGACCATACATATGAGATGACCCAAAAGGAAGAAACCTAAAGGTGTCAAGTCGCATGATAGTGGTGGCCAATTGACTTCGCTGTTTCGGGAGATGATTCGACCTGGGAACTTCTCATTCAGTAAAGCCATTTTCTTAATAGGCTTCGATAACTTAACACGTTGTTTGATTGTTAATCTTTCCATGGTTGAAATTGCCAAAGATTTAACTTGTTAATATCAGTCCAAGTTATTAAGACACCTGGATTATAATTCAACACAAATTCTTTACAGTTTTTCTGTGAGAGATCACCTCATCTGGTCACAACAGAAAGTTGACCAACTGAAATAGGCTCAAATACACGGTTCTGGGGACATTCTTCCTAGGACAACTTAAAAATAATAATAAAAAAAAACTTGGCCAAACACTGGTTAGTAGAGAATGCAAGAATTTAAACGTTACTAACCGCAAGCAAGAGCGACAAATTACTGGAAATTGTGGAGACCCATTAGATTCTTGAATGGATACGTCCCAGAGAAAATCATGCTAGATAAACAATGAAATCAGACGCAGCCAGAACATCGCATTAAGATATAAAATTTTAACTTTGGTTACTGCTGGACTTTAACCCCTCGCTGTATAGGTTAAAAAAAGTGCAAATTATATCTCGTTTAATTTTTTAAAAAATAAAAAAAATAACGTAAAAGTGCTAAAATAAATCTGTTTGAATATGCTCTCTATAACTGTTGGCGGTGAAAAACGAACCTACGGCTAATGACAAACCAAAGTTTATTTTGAAAATAACTGAACTTTAAAAATGGCGGAGTGTTATTTTTTAAGGTTACTTGAAGGAGATAAATGTCAAATAAAAATGACTAGACTGTTTCGTGCTGGATGTGATTTTGATTATTAATCTGCTTCCTCTAAACAATGCAAATGATAATTTCCTATTTCTCAGATAATAAACGACAGTAAAATAAAAAAAAAAAATAATTACTTTTTTTGCAGCAATTTAATCTTATCAAAATCCATATCAATTTTCCACACATTAGATGTTTAATTTTGTCGTAGTTGCATGTGCGCATATGTTTGTTTATGTGGATTTGTGTGGCTGCTATACATGTGTGTTTGAGCGCGTCACCGGGAAATGACTATCTACGTTCATCATGCACCTGTGCAAAAGAAAAAAAATACGATTCGGCAAAATAACTTAAAATATTAAAAATGTCAAAATGTTAAATATAACGCTGCGTGCATATCTTTTAAAAAAAAAATCACACCAAGCAAACAACTGAAGTCACTAAGACTCAAAAGGTGACTAAGTGTGAAATATAAGAAAAAGAAAAACATTATTACGAAGAGAGAAAATTAAAATGGTAAACATTAATATCGATTCATGGATTGATTATTTTTACGTCTTATCCACATATTGCAAATTATTTAAAAACAGAAAATAGTTTTAGAGTTTAAAAGTCATTTACAATTTAGTAATAATTTACTGGTAAATGTCCTACTAATTAACCCATACGTGCAGGAGAAGAGGTGGGTCCATACATTTCCAACTGACTCGAGTCCAAATACCGAATGGATTTAGAACTCGCCTCGACTATTTTCAATTCTGAGTCGTTATCTATTTGACCTCCGGCAAATCAAACCCTACATCACCTACTATAACGAAATAGTCACCCCTCTACTTACTGACAAGGCTCGATGTTGCTTAACTTCAATTTTCGTACGTAGACCGGTGTTTTAACGTGATATAGACGGAACAATTGACAGACATTAACGACTGACATTGCATTTAAATTGTTGAAGTTGATTAGAAACCAAGAATTCGGAAATGAGTTCTACAAGCGAGCAGTGCGGGGGAGGGAAATGTTAGTATAAAAGATACGGTTACATCTACCCATTTCAACTGTAAAATGACGAGCCATACCTGCCAAACTAGTACTATACTTGCAGTCAACCTAACATAGAACAACGTGAAGTTCCCGAAATACAGACTATTATCTTACATATGAAAATTTTAATGTTTCTCTTAGTTTCAGGGATGAGAAGTTATCTTTATTTACACTATTTATATCGGATTATTTGTTTGTTTTATCACAACGTTTCGGCCGTTGGGCTCTTCAGCCTTCTTCAGGTATATTTCTATCTGTATCATCTACAGGGAATTCCAAACTGAATACTTTATTTAATCTATTATTGCAGACTATTCTTGTTCCACTGGTCATGTCTTCAGATATCGTATATTTCATAATTTTATTTAGGACTCTTCAGTTATTGGTCGGCCGTTTCCACAAATTGTATATAAACACTGCCCGATCCTTCGAGTGGACTCACAACAGCAAACATGAACAGGAGTAGTAATCAAATCATGAGAGCCAGCATGGACAGCAACATTCTACTCAACAGTGGCAGGCAAATCAGCAGTGAATATTACATTTAAACATCTAAGTATACTCCAAAAATAGTTTCGACGGACTAGTGGGTAAAAGAGTTGTTTTGGGAATTTGGTGCCATAGTGAATTTTGTACGGTCTCCTCAAAGAGGAAGATGAGACTCCAGGCAACGGAGCTACGGTTCTACAGAGGACGGTAAGTGCAACAATGAGATACGTAGGCATATTGGGATGACCAAAGACACATTTCAAAAGCTGGGCAGAGTACTGCGAGACACGAGGATATTTTTCGTAACAAAAAAATAATAATGAAGTGTTACGTGATATCTGTCCTACTTTACGGCAGCGAATGTTGGACGATTTCCTCACAGATAAAGAAGAGACTCGAGGCGACAGAGATGTTTTTAACAGAAGGATGCTAAGGATATCATGGAAAAAGCGTGTGAGCAACAATGAGGATTTGGAGAGTAGGCAAACAAGGAGGAATCTTATACTTAACATCAGAAAGAGGCAGATCAAATTTCTGGGAGAAATGATGAGAAAGGAGTGCTTGGAGAATCTGATACTCACAGGTTGTATAGAAAGAAAGACAGACAAAGGAAATAGCACAAGACATACCTTGCGGGCTGAAGCAACAGGACCTGGGGGATGTAGCAAAGGGACAAAAATACTGAGTGCAGCAAAAGATAGGTAGAAGTGGAGGGTCATGATCGCCTACGTGCTGAAGAGACACGACGCATAGAAAAATAGTGTAAATTTATAAATATGGCTTGTAGAAATACCAATACTTAAATAATCTGCAATCGCTGATGCCAAATCACAAAAACATTAATTTGCCCTCACCACTGAAAAAAACCCACCTACCAGGCATTTTTTTAATTATTTCATTTTGCATGTTTTATGAATAAGTCAAAGTATAATGCAAGTAAGGGCAAAATTTAATCTGGGAATAATTTTGACAGATGACAGTGACACTGAAATAGGAAGTTTTTTTTAATTATTTCCCGAGAAACAAGATGTCAAAAAGTTGCTGTTGCCACACTAGGATAAAATAATTTTAAAGACAGGGATTATAGCTTAATTATTGAAATAAGATACAAACTGGGGTTAAATCTCTATTACTGTTCAAAAGTCCTAGGTGGTGTATGAATCAGACAATAGTCGAAAACCTCTGCTACTTGTGACAAATATAATTAGTTAACAAAATTTTATAGTTTAGGCGGAGATCTTAGAAGTATATATATATATATATATATATATATATATATATATATATATATATATATATTAAGCGTTTCACCCCAAGCAAGGCGAGAAGCCACTAGGACGCAAGGGGTTAGAGAAGATCAGATAGGAATGATAGAAGAAATGATGAGGAGAAGGGTAGTGTATAGATCAAGGCATCTGGAGATGTCGACTGACATTACATTTGAATAGTTGGAGATTATACCTCTCAGAGAAACTGGAATAGAGAAGGGAGTTCCACAGGCGAGAGGTGCGAGATGTGAAGCTATTGGAGTAGAAGAGACGGCTACATTTAGGAGTTTCGACAGTGAAGGGGGGAGAGCGTTATGCCAGCCTCGTAGGGCGCTTAACTCATGAAGTCTGGGAACCAGCGAATGCAGCTCCTCGGAGCAATTGCCATGAAAATATTTGTAAAACAGACAGAGAGAGACGTCAGCGTGTCTATGAGAAAGTGACTGTAGACGAGATGCCAGAGCAGGTCCAATTATATTGCATATCCGCCTCTGGAGTCTAACAAGAACCCTGAGGCAAACAGAAGGGCCTCCAGACCATATATGGCAGCAATACTCCATACAAGGGCGAATTGTTGATTTGTAGGAGGTCGATTCCGGCGAGAAAAATTCCCTGGTGCGGCCCAGGGAGCCAACTTTCCTTGCGGTGGACAAAGCAATTGACTCAATGTATTTGTTCCATCTCAGGTCAGCACTCAACCTGACACCGAGCAGCCGCAGCGAGTTGCTCTCGAGAAGTTGAGCGTCAGACACTCTAATAGAGGGCAGGGAAGGATCTCTGTGGTGATTAATAGAGAGCAGTTTTGTTTTTGAAGCATTAAAGTTGACCAGCCAATTCCTGCCCTAGTTCACAACCGATTGGAGGTCTTTTCGCGACGCACAGCCAGGTTAGTTTTGTCAGTGACACTAGATTTGTTTTTGAGGTAGGAGTAAATTGTGGTGTCATCCGCGTAGATGCGTTTATGTCGTCAGGAAGGTCATTTATGTAGATAAAGAATAGAGTGGGGCCTAGGATGGAGCCTTGAGAAACACCTGCGTTCGTGGGATAGAAACTGGAGGAGAATCCGTTATGAACGACTTTCAATTCACGGTTTGACAGGAATGATTGTATTAGGTCAAACAATCGCTTTGGAGATGTCTAGGGCCACGGCACGAGCTTCCCTGTTATTTTGAAGGGCTTGGTAGACAGTTTCAGTGATGGCCGTAGGCACATCAGCTGTAGATCGGGCAAAGCGGGAGCCATAATATAGTTGAAGTAAACATTATATAAAACCGGAAACCCAATCCTGAACAAGAAAAAAAGGATAAACTTCTACTGATGTTCAAAAGACATGGATGAAGTATAAACCGAACAATGGGCAAAGCTATTGAAAAAAATAACAAAAGATAAGTATTTCGCAGTCGAAATATCGTTGACTAAACCGACTACACCACTCCAATTTCTAGCGAGTCAGGCGGCTTGTTAGCGAGCCAGAAGCACGAAAATTAAGACATAACATAAGGCGGAAGAACTCTCGGTGAGTCAGTGGACAGCTAAATACTGGTGGTGTCTCCATATGCCACGGCGGAGAAGACAACGGGAAACCACTCAACTATTAATCTCAAGATACATCGTGACTAATAAGAAACACAATATTAAACATAACGGTGTGAAGGTGGTTAATTCTATAGGAATTAAATCCTCGCCATCCAAGGGCAGACATGTGCAAGAGGTTTCACTAAACCTTCATTCAGTAACTGTTAGAACAAACGGCGTAAAGGGAATAAAATTCCCCGGAAAAGTACGACATGAACGACACGTGTCACCAGAACGTTATCTTGATACGGCTCGCGTCAGACAAAACTAACTCTCGGGACATAGAATGTTCGGACGTTGAATACACGAGATAAGAAGGCTAAAAATCGACATCTTAGTTGTATGGGAAAGTAGATGCCCAAACAACGGAGATGTTAACAGTAACAATCACAGGATTATTTATCCAGTCGGAGAGAAAAAAAAAACGATAAAGAGTAACAGTGATAGATCAATAATTCAAGAAATACGTTCTGGTACACTACAAATTACCCGAAAGAATTATGGTAGTCAAGTTGAAAGGAAAGTCTTTCAACGTAATTATCATAATACACCGACAGCATAAAGTAAAGAAAAAGAAATCGAGTCTGAGTCTATCTCCATCATGCTAGGCAATGCCAAGGCTCATTGAAAATCATAATTATCAGGGGAGACCTGACGCCAAAGAAGACAGGGAGAGGTCAGGAGATTTAGCCGGAAAATTCGGACAAGGAACCCGCAACGAACGTGTGGAAAAATGGATACAATAGTGTACGGCCGATGACCAGGCAATAGCCAACACATGGTTTCAAGAACATCCGAGATGATTATGGATATAGAAGAACCCAGGAGGAGAAACTAAAAACCAAATTGATTATATAAGTATCAGCCAAAGATCCAGGAATGCAATGTTTCACTGCAAAACCTACCCATGTACCGACTGCTGAAGCGACCATCGCCCTGTTATATAAAAACTAAGAGTGATACTAGGGAAAATGAAGAAGCCACACGCAGCACGTAAAATTCAATAAAACAAACACTTGAGAGACCCGTAATTGATTGAAAATATATGGATAATGTGAAAAGAAGAGGGACACAAGGAAAATGGAAACTCGAAATGGGACGCAGTATGAGAAGCAATCGTGACAACAGCAAATGATATCATTCCAAAGGAGAATGGACGAAGAAGAAAAAAACGAATGGATGACTGGTGATATTCTAGACATGATGCGAAGGAGACAGAAAACTCTGCCAAGTTACGGAACGGAATACAGAAAACTACATATTGAAATAAGGACCAAATGCTGGCAGGCTAAAGAGTGGCGAAACAAAAGATGTGCAGAAATAGAAGCAATGAGTATCACCAACAATGGACATATGCATAAACAAGTAAGGTAACTAACAGGGCAGAAGACGTGCTCATCAGCAGGCTGCATAAATTCAAAGGTTGGGACGCTCATATTAGAGAAGGAAAAAAAAAACTTCAGCGCTGGAACGAATATATTGGAATATTCTTCCACAACGAAAGAGAACAACCAGAACAACACAGAACTAACGACGGGCCTGAAATTCTAAAAACCGAAGTAGAAACTGCATTGGTGAAATTGAATAGAAACAAGGTGGCAGGGACAGACGGACTTGTAACAGAAATGCTGACAGCCTTACATGATTTTGGCAAAGACAAGATCTAAGAAATAATAAATGAAAGCTACAACTCTGGGGATATAACGGAGGATCTGAGTAGATATTATTTTCCTTGCACTGCCTTAGAAACCAGGCTGAAGTGAATGTGAAGTTCACGGAATAATAGACCTAATGAGCCACATAATAAAACTCATCATCCGTATTCTGATGAACAGAGCGTATAGCAGAACCAGGCTATTGATAGAACAAGAACAGTGAAGATTCGGTTAAAACACCACCACAAAGAATGCGATATTCCTGCTCAGAATATTATCAGAAGGAGCAATAGAAATGCAGAAGGACGTGCACCTCTGTTTTATACACTACGCATAAGCGTTCGACAAATTACGCCATAAAGATCTATTGTAGTTGTTCGGCAATCTTGATATATTTAGAAAGAAGTTAGGAATGTCAAGAACCTATAATGGCAGCAAACGTCCTTCATGCGGATAGAGAATGATTTCAGATGGTATACAAAAATAGAAAGGGGCTAAAGGCAAGGTTGTGTCTTCTCATAGGACTTATTCAACCTATACAGAGAGGCACTTCTAAAAGAATTAGAAATCCTAAAGGGGTTCGTCATTGGCGGCCCAAATCTTAATGACATAAGATACGCAGTTTACAAAGTTCTGACAGCAGACACAGAAAATTAATTGCAACACCTCCCACAGAATGTAGTGACGGAAATTTAGGAGAAAGGACTAATCATAGACTACAGGAAAAGAGAATGCATAGTCATCAGTAACAGGATGAGCCGAAAATGCGATTTACAGGTAAGAAACACGAAAATCAAACAGGCGCAGAAATTTAAATATCTGGAAAGTGTTCTGACAGATGATGGCATGTGCGACGCTGAGATCCGAAGACGTATTAGGATGGGCAAAAACGCATAGTATTACGAGACAGGAGGATTTTGTTGGTAACAAAGGAAAGAATACTGAAATGCTACGTGATAGCTTTTCTCCTTTGCTGCAGCGAATGTTGAACAGTCCCATCAAAGATGAAGAAGGGAGTCGAGGCAATAGAGGCATGGCTCTACAGAAGGATGTTAACGATATCATTGACTGAGAGTGTGAGCAACATTGGGTGTTTTGGAGAGGATGCAAACAAAGAGGAAGATTGTACGTATCTTCTGGAAGAGGCAGCTAAAATTTCTAGAACACATAATGAGAAACGAGGGCTGGGAGAATCTAATACTTACAGGGAGAATTGAGGTAATGAGAGACAAAGAAAAACAACGCGTGATATACCTTAAGCAATCGGATAACAGAACAGGATCTGGGAAAAGTACCGAAAGCACAAAATGTATTCAGAGACACAAAGGATAGAGAAACGTGGAGAGTCATTATCGCCAACGTCAGGAAGGTTCACATCACATAAAATAAGACTAGACTGGCGTCGAGATCTCATCAATTTACAGCTTAGCTGGCTAAATGTAGCCTCAAATTCTACGCTGAAACTTGCTATTATCGCAATTCTCCGGGTAGGATCCCCTTCCGGCTCCATGCTTTCAAGCCAACTTTAATCTTCAAAAATTTAATTACAATCTCAAATGCTATCTGCTATATTCCTGATCACTTTTATCTTCTCGCTCATTATCAATATTTCTGTTCTTAACTTTTCCACAGTCAATAACTTGTTTTGTCTTTGTTGCTTTACTGCACTGCTTGACTCAAAAAATTTAACATATTTTCGTAGTCTTTGCAATAGTCATTTGTACGTTGTAACGAATTCGAACAAAGCATTACGCCTGGTGGGTATTTTTATGATTGTGTTGTTCTGGCAAGATATCATAGTAACTTTTTTTTTAACCAGTGCAGTCCAAGCAAGTTGATAATGCCACTAAAACGCAAGGTGGAGTGAAAAAAAATCAAAACACTTTAGGCGGAATGGACAGGAAGTCTCATCATGAACAGGAAACTGGGAATAAATCTCTATTCCTGTTCAAAAGACCTAGGTGGTGTGTGAATCAGACAATAGTCGAAACTCTCTACAAATACTGTGATAAATATAGTTAATTAACAAAATGTTAAAGTTTAGGCGGCGATCTTAGAAGTATAGAGTTGATGTAAACATTATATGGAACCGAAAACTGAATCCTAAACAAGAAACTATAAATAAATAAATATGGATAAATTCTACTGATGTTCAAAAGACATAGGTGAAGTATAAACTGAATGATGGGTAAACATATCTATTCCTACTGAAAGAAAATAACAATTCAGAGTTGAGGCAGGTTGTTAGAAGTAGAGAATTGAAGTAATCATTAGAAGGAACTAGAAACCCAATCCTAAGCAGGAAACAAAGAATTAACCGCTAATATTCAAAAGACCGCAGAGGAGAAGGAACCAGGATTTAAGACTTGCCAATTTAGTTAAAAACACAGTTAGTCATTCCCTTTGTTGTTATGTTAATTCGGTTAGAATTAATATGGAATTATTTAAATACCATGTAAATTGAATACATAGGCATAGCTCCAACTGATTTCGTTTCTTTATTGACTGTTAAAGATATTGGTTTTTGAGTTCTGTTTGCAGAATATTCCATCTTGTAGATTGGCGGCCACCTAAATATAGATTATATATTGTTTGATTGATTTATATGTTAAACGGCATATCAACTCCTTATGTGTCATTTAATGCCGAAATTTAATTTACTTGGGAACTTTAAAGTAATAAAACTGTTATGTTATTATGCTTTTACATTTGAATGCATAGTCGGTGATACTCAAATTTGTGCGTATAAAAGTGATGAGTTTTTATATTTCTTTCTCCAGTACACACATTCTTTAGTTACGTTCTCCTCTATTGGGGGTCTTACTCGGGAGAGGTATCTGCGATCAGTCGGGCAGAAAGAAATATAAAGTGGAGACACGCCGCCCCATTAAGGTAAGGCTTCAATAACACCAAAAACATGTAACACAAGGAAACTGGAAAAATCAGGCGTGGCTGAATACATATGGAGAGAAAAGGGAGATTACCGCCCTCTGTGGGATCAGGTTGAAATCATATCGTTGGAAAATTCGTAAACTTAAGGAATAAGCTTATGTGCTAGGCCACAAAATTCTCCTGAGCCGACCAAGCATAAAAATGAATACAATATGGGAACCATTAATTAGGACACATGGTACAGTGGATAAAGGCGTTGGTCAGATCCAGTGACAGTACCCAAAGAGTTGTGAGTTCAATACCTGTATAAGGCAGTGGAAAAATTGGAGAGGTGAATTAACATGCTATAACTAATAACTGACATCCATTAGACATGGCATGTGGAACTAGAACAGTCTACCCCAGTGACCGAAATAAAGGTTTCAGTTCAAGATTCTGAATGGCTGAAATTTGTGATAAATATGGCAACAAAGATAGTGTACGTAATACATCATCTCAGAAATATAGACAGTTTCTATTTATATATTATTCTTATAGATACAATTCATTTAAGCAAATATTCAGTTTTAATTAAACAATATTACTTTCATTTACCGTCCTGTTTATTGGAGAAATTTCGTAGAAAATACGCGTTCTCGGGCAGGAATCGAACCTGGATTCATGTACGGAAACCGTTATTTAACCTGACATCGTGTAGCTTTCAGCTACTGAGAAGCGTCTGGTTAGCCAAGCCTGAATTACTGTTAATAAACATACGGTCTTCGAGGATTTTGATCGAGCAATCATTTCAAATCACGTAAAAATTCTTTAAAAATTCAATCATGAAAGAAAACAAGTACATCATTAATTAAACCGATTTAAGGGTCGGAAGCTCAGGAAGGATTGATTTCATATAATATATATATATATATATATATATATATATATATATAATTCCAGGATAATTTTCCAACTTATTAAGATCTTGCTCCTCTAAACTTTTAACATTCTGTCGTGGAGTAACAAAGTGCCTCACGCGTTACGCGTATGACTTCATTTTCATGTCATTTTACCTGCTCTTTGGACTGCCATAGACGAAATTCCTCTCTCACGTGCCAAAAATCTTACAGATTGAGTTGGTTCTTTTCTAACTTATTTCTTTCGCACGAAATTGAAGTTATGATCCCTCATCCTGTTGTGACCGCCTGATCCAGTTTCCCTCTCTACTGTTCAGTCTTTTTTAAATTTATTTGCCGTCCTCTTATTCGTTGTTTGAAGTTGGAAGCTAGAGTATCAATGTTGGTACCATTACAGAAGGCCTGTATTAATTTTTTCCATCCACCATTCCTCAGTTAGGCAGAGAGTGGGACTGACACAAAACGATTTTAACTTGCTCTTTTCTAGCTGAAAAACTGATTTCAGTAATTCTTAAGACAAATGTTATCATGGTGAGCAAATATCTTATCTGAATATCTGGTAAAAATTTACTTTAGTGGTCTTTTCGATATTAAACATTTTGTGAACTGGGCAATTACGCTGCTACACGATGTAAACAATTTGGTATTACACTCGGTATAATGAAATGGATCAATTAATGTGATAAATAATATTTAATTAAAAATATAGAATTTACTTAAATAAATTGTATCAACGAAAATAATATTATATATATATATATATATATATATATATATATATATATATATATATATATATATATATATATATATTTATGAATAAAAATGACAATAGGAAAACTGGTAATTGCTGACGCGTTTCATCCAATGTGGACTTTATCAAAGCAAAATACGAAAATGAAATTAAATGAACGTATTTTGCTTTGAAAAAGTCCACATTGGACGAAACGCGTCAGCAATTACCAGTTATCCTATTGTCATTTTTATTCATAAATATTGTCTTCTCTACCGATTAAATCGGAGAAATTTTCATATATATACACACACAAACACACACACACACATATATATATATATATATATATATATATATATATATATATATATATATATATATATATATATATATATATAATTAATTTCTTGTAAAGGATTTTGGTGAGTTTCTCCCGGTGTCGAATACGTCTTTTGATATCAGCTGGTGTCTTGTACCTTCCAGAAAGTATGCGATACGTTTCGAGTTCTTTGATCCTTCATTGGCCGTTATCAAAGAAACGAGGTTCAAAGTCGAGAGTTGCCAAGTGAAATATTTGTTATTAAAGATCCCTATTTTGAATTGAACGCCGTTTCAAATGCTATGACTGTGGAATTGCTTTTAGTACCTCGGGCAATAGAGACTTACAAATCAATGACGTTTTAATATATGTGCGTAATATGAGTTAAATTAAAATCAGAAGAATGTCATCAGAATGTTAAAAAAAAAGCATTAACTTTCTGTGGTATTCATCACACACACACACACACACACACACATACACATATATATATATATATATATATATATATATATATATATATATATATATACTTAGTTTAACTAGAGTGAGCACTATTTTGCTTGCAACATAAATTAAGTATAAGTTTATATGCCCACCTTCGTATGAACGATATAGCATGCATATACAGTTGCCAATATTTCGTTATTTAGTTTATATTCACGCTTTATATCTATATATCTATATATATAAATATATATATGTGTGTGTGTGTTTGAATACAAAATAAAATCCAAAATCAGCTCATATAGCGAAAAAGTTTATTTCGACCGACGAAAATATAATTCTTCAGTCTTATTCAATTCCGGTTATAGACTGATCCCGTATTAGTTTACGAAGTATTTTTTTTATAGCTTTCACCGTTAAATTTCTATTTCTGACACGAACTCAGTCTATACCCGGGTTGCATAAGAGTGAAAAATTATATTTTCGTCGGTCGAAATAAGCTCTATCACGCAGACATCACAATTGTTCTTGTCAGACGGTCGAAATTACTTGAACAATACCAAACGTTAAATATGGTTTTATTGCAACAATTGTCGGAAAGCCTGCAGTTAATCAATTTTGGTTTGTCTTTGATTATTGAATGTGGGCGATTGGAAGATGTGTGTATATACAGTGGTTTTTCATTGGGTTTTCTGCATGGTTTATATTTTCAATGTTAACTTTTATATTAACATACGGTCTATCTCTGATAATGAGCACTTTATCCCATAAATATAACACACCTTAAAACTATATTTCTTCATATATATATATATGATGGACTCTCCCGTCGTTTTCGACGTATGAGTGACTTTCAGTTCTGTTTTCATGTTTTTTCGTATGAGACATTTAATCCTGCACGGGATTTGCAAACAAGTCCACACGATGGACATTCTTAATGTTGCCCGCCATATGGGCACATGCATTATCACAGCAGTGTTGGTTCTTAATTCACTCATATGTTTGAGTTAAGATCAATGATATTTTGGTGAGTTCTTTATGAGATTTGAATTTTCAAATAACGCCACAGATTCTTAATTGGGTTTAAATCTGGGGACTGATTTGGCTATTTCAGGATATTTACATTATTTTTAAAATACTATTTCTTCGTAGATTTTGCAGTGTGCTTAAAATCATTATCTTTTTGGAAGATCCAGTCAGGAGGTCGGTCAAGATTTTCAACCGAAATCATTAAATGTCCTTCAAAAACATTTTACCGTCTATTACTGCTATGCTGCCACTGACATTTGCAGAAAAAACACCCCAAGCCAAGATGTTACAACCAAAAAATTTCACTGTTGCAACTGTATTATTTTGTTTGAATGGAGTGCTATTTTTCCTCCACATAGAATTTCTAGAATTACTTCCAAACAACTCAAATTTGGTTTCGTCTGTCGATAATAGTTTTTCCTTATCCGTTTTTTTTCACGAATTAATTTCAAACTGGCATCGGCATTGCTCTTCAATAGCAGTGGCGGTTTCCGAGGTTAGCGTGACTTTATATTTCATTGCTTGTACTTTTAATGATAAAGATTCATAATGAAAGCCAATCATCTTGCAAATTTTGACGAGTCACTATTGTATTTTCTTTCATTTGACGCATTAATCTCCTGGAAGAACTTGCAGAAGGCTTCCATGGAGCGCCTACTTTTTTGGTTTTCAATAGTTTTGAGTTTTTTATAACTTGTAATGAATAGAATAATGATAGTAAATGGAATATTCTATTTGTCTGAGATTTTCCTATAACATTTGCCTTCTTTTCCGAGATTAACAATCAGTTCTTTTTGCGAATAATTCATTTGTTTACCTATTGTCACGAAGAAAAACTTCCTCCACAAATACCAATTGCAGAATGTTCTGTTTCGATTGTTTAGGCTAAAACTAACGACTGATAACATTAATGAAACATTCTAGAATACTCCACTTGAAAAATGTAGAGAATTATATCACTTTATGTTTTAACATTTGAAATTCGCATTGTATGAATACATTTTTCCTCCATTAACATGGACAAATGGAATTTATATATTTTAAAACATTTCTTTCTGTTTTCTATGTATATTCATTTATTATATATCTGTGTACGGTTAGTTATATAAAAATTATATTTATTCATTAGTTGGAAATAAAATAAATTAAAAATTTGTATATGAACATCTTCATTCACCCGCCAACTTGCTTTTTTGTATTGTTGTATAAAAACTATTTATTTATTTTCGTTTTTTTAACCCTATAGACATTGAGAATTGTGTAACTACCAGGTCTTTTACGGAGTGAAGTTGCTAGCTATATATCCAATTCTGATGTTACTTTCGTCTATATTAATTGAAAACACAGATTCCAGTTTCCTTTACTTCAAATCCCTCTCTGATAGGGATTAGACATCAATTCACGCGTAGCCAAGTGTATATGTGGGAAAGCAAACGCTGCTGTCTCGGCTGGAAGTTGATTTCAAAACACCGATACGCTTTCCGTGCAAACAGACAATGCGCTAAAAAAACCTTCCTGTATATGAATGATTAAATTATCACTTCCACGCAAGTAAATATCAAATATTTGAATCAATTAGTCCATCAATACAAGTATGGTATCTATAAGTGCTTTCAACTGAAGACTGTTATCCCACATTTGAAAGCGTAGATGTGAAAAAAAAAACCTCTAAGAAATTGATGAATTTTAAGTGTTCAGCACAGCAGCCGTATATGTTTCCTCGGGTGAATGAGCCATCAAGCCGTTTTACATCACTTAGTTAATGAATCATATCTTGAATTACGCAATGCAGGAGGCATCTTCGAAATGGATATTATAATCCTTCACCTTTGCGTTGAAAGGCGTATACACGGATGGCTGGTCGTTTTGTAATGCGGTACTGTCAACTAATAATATAGGATGAGATAAAATAAATTAAATATGAAAACGAAAAATATATTAATAGATATTTTAGGAATTTTGTCAATGATGTTAACCAATGCAATTTAAATATAAGAAAAAAAAAATATATATATATATATATATATTTATTTATTTATTTATTTATTTATTAAGCAATGGAAAAGGTCCAACAGGATATTTATATTTACACATACTTTTTTATTAATAAAAATAGTTAAGTAAATGCTCTGTTTATAATAAACAGTATTAACCGGCCTGAATGTAGAAGAAATTGTCATAGAAGATATATGCGTCCTCCGACAGGAAGCGAACCTGCATCCTATACGGAACCGTCATATAGTTGACGCGCTTTTACCGATTGAACCACAGAGGAGAGTTTCGGTTAACAAGGTCGATTTTACTGTTTTTAAACTACAATTTTCCATGATTTTCTCACGCACATTCATATCTGCTAGATACATATCCAAATGTCAAAAAATGATGTCACACATTATGAAATTGACAAAGCTCGACAATTATTTTTAAACATTTTTATAAAATATAAAATCTATAAACAAGATTGTATAAACATAAACATATCTTTAAATAATTGTCGTACTTTGTCAATTTCATAACGTTTGACGTCATTTGTTTACATTTGGATATGCCGGTAAATATTGTTAATACTGTTTATTATAAACAGAGAATTTACTTAATATTTGTATCAATAAGAAATGTACAAACATAAAAAAAAGTTTTGTATGTGTGTTTGTACAGGTTACCGTTCATAAATTGTCTTCTAAATAATGCAAGCATTAAAATAACAATTACATTTCATTTTAAAATATATATTTAACAAAATTACACAACAATATTACCAATTCTAGAGTAAAATGTATCCAGTAAAATCGCCATTTACTTCGGCTAGGGCATGCAGACGACTTTGCAATATCTTGCAAATCTGAAAGACATCTCTGTGTCAAGATGGTGAATGCTCTCATAATCCTTGCCTACATTTCATCTTTGGTTTTACAATGAGTTTTGTTGGTCTCTCACTCAACTGCATCTCACAAAAAAATAATCAAGTGTCTACATATAAGTGGTGGTGTGTCCGAAGAAATCGTCTGACAGCCATGACTGTTTTCTTCTGCTTGTATGGCATTGTGCAGAAACATAGATTCTTCCAGCAGACACTCTCTTGACTCAGGGAAGCACTTCCAACTCGATGCACTTTCTTTAAACATATGTGTTGAGTCTAAGACCCTCACCAACAAATTCAGCAGTTCTTTACTTATCCAAATGATCACAGTGTATTTTCCGAGCCACCACACATTCAGAATTACAATTAGACTCATCCAACTGTACACTCTCTTCTGATTGACACCCAAATACTCTGTAATATTAGTTTTGGAGCATCCGGTGAGAATGCCAATCAGAACAGCACGCCGTTTCCAAATTCCTCGCGGGGTGAATTGCGTTATTCTATAATAGACGGTGCTCAACTGACGCGAAATTAAAAAATATCAAATGGCGACAATTTTTCAATCGCACCCAAAGTGTGTGTCTGTGAGTCAGCATATATATATATATATATATATATATATATATATATATATATATATATATATATATATATAAACTTATTTTATGATATTAACATGCTAAATATCAATAAGCCATTACGATTATGTTTCCACACTACAAATGTGTCACATCGGGAAAGGAAAACTACTGGCGAGTGAAGAATTAATTTAATTTCAAAATCAGAAAACTTCCTCTTTTTCGGGAAAAAAAAAAGCCAGAATAAAAATTGGCTTTTTGGCTTCGCTATAAGTAACCAATAGAATGTAACATAATATTTAGCTCTACTCTATATTGAGCCCTCTCTTAAATTAAATGTTACATACAGTAGAACCATACTCCATTTATTTATGATAAAGACAGCTAGCCTATCTACCCTACTACCGTGATACAGGACTATGTTGG
The DNA here is from genome assembly GCA_903632075.3 of Acanthosepion pharaonis. NCBI lineage: Eukaryota > Metazoa > Mollusca > Cephalopoda > Sepiida > Sepiidae > Acanthosepion > Acanthosepion pharaonis. The sequence continues at coordinate 134,463 of CAHIKZ030005567.1, forward strand.
CTAGTGCGATAGACTCATAAATACACGAGCTAATCGACCCTATAAATAATGAGTTTCAAATATATATATATACATATAGATAGATAGATAGATAGATAGTTCTATATATACAGATTTTTAATAATATTTTTTGTATTTTTGATATATTAATATATATATATATATATATATATATATATATATATATATATATATATATATATATATATATATGCATATATTTGTCGCGTGAAACTTTAATTCTGCATTTACATAATTAAACTTCTATTTTCATATTTTTCAAATTCAGTAGTGAATTCACACACACACACACACACACACACACACACACACACACACACACACACACACACATATATATATATATATATATATATATATAGAGAGAGAGAGAGAGAGGGTTGGGGATGAACTTGGCCAGATATTTGACTTGTTCTAATTGTTATCATCCTGAGCAAGGCGGCTATTTATCATGGATGTGAATGAGAAATCTTTAGAGAATAAAAATAATACTAAAATAATAAAACAGATGCGCTTATATATATAAATGAATTTGAAAAATATGAAAATAGAAGTTTAATTATGTAAATGCAGCTTTAAAGTTTCACGCGACAAATGTAAGCATATATATATATATATATATATATATATATATATATATATATATATATATATATATATATATATACAAAAATTTAATATATCAAAATTCAAAAATATTATTATATAATGTGTATACATAGAACTATCTACATAGAAATATCATCCAATATATATATATATATATATATATATATATATATATATATATATATATATATATATATATATATATATATATATATATATATATATAATAATAATAATAATAATAATAATAATAATAATAATGAGGCTTAAACACTAATATTCCATGGTTATAAATTATTTAATTGGAATCGTAATTACGATCCAATTCACCAGAACTACAAATTTAAAAAAAAAACCTCTATATGTGATATTATAATATCTACGTAAAGGAAGCATACAGTAACATGAAGTCACAAAAAATATAAGTACACAAATATAAACAGCAATCCGTACATGTTTATCAATTCAGAGAAAGCTACATAAATAAATACACACAAAATAATGATACACATACATACATACATATATATATATATATATATATATATATATATACACACATAGACACGTACAAACACCCACATACATGTAAGTACATAATGTTTAAGATCACACATATTTCTAACTTAATTTTCTCTTCATATTTTATCTTTTAATGCCATTTATACACAAGATACAAATATACATGCATCGATTGTAGATAAATAGTCATATATTAGATTGTGAAATGGCACACTTCATAGGAAATGACTAAAACGCTTCTAAAATGTAATATAAATAATGTATTTACTTGAAATAAGCAACATATTGTGAATAACTCTTCTCCAAAGTAACACTAAATTCTGGATACTACCTTTAAAAAACTCATACTTTGATGTGATAAACTGTTCAAATACTTCTTCCTTAATGGATAACATTTTTTTGTTCATGTAAAGCCCACCATAGTTAAATAAATGGAACAGTAGGAAAGCTACCAGTTAAATATTTAGGATGAGACAAAATTGCATATTTCAGGCTATGCAGCTTTTGGACTAGAGTTGATACGTTGCTGCGACGACACATGCACACGAACAAGGAATGCTGGGAATTTTAATTTACAGCAAATAATTTTTTATGTGTTTTAGTAACGCTATAAAGTATCACTAAACATTAAAATAAATGTGACACTATTACTCTGAACTTAGTATTAAAATGGTTCATGCGAAAACCCCGTATGGAATTGGAGGATTGGAAGGGTTGAAAACGTAAGAAAAACTATAAGGTGAAAAACATGAATTGAAATATGAAGCGAAGGAAAAAAAAAGAGTTTTTTTTTTCATTTGTTATTAACTGAAAAAAAAATCAAATAATTTATGTTATGAATATGAAAACTGGAATGTAAAGTAGGAATGAGAAAAAATTCTTTGCTGATTTGAAATAAATCTCAAACCTCAAAAAGTTCATTGTTTGAATATTTTACAGTTTTGTTACTTGAGGGTCATTGACGGCTGGGTAGCGAATTTGGGTAAAGCCGAAAGAATTCGCAAAGCTCAGTTTTGTAAAGATGCGACTTAATAGGTAATATTTAGGTCATATGAATTTTGGTGAAACTATAATGTAAACAATGAGTTACTAAATGAACCATTTTGCAGGCGAGAAACACAATAAAAATTCTTTTACGGCAGAGGATATAGAGTTCATTTTTAAACGCACAATTATTTGTTGTCTAGAAAAAATATTATTGGGAAAAAAAGAAATGTCAAAATTTATTTTATTGTTTTGGAATAGCTGACGCGATGTTTGAAGGTCTGTAACATTTCTCCAGGGTTGGAGAAAATAAATAATTGATGAATACGTAATGAGCTTTGAGGCGAAGGTAAGAGTTGCGCGTATGCATATGAAAAGAATGCTTATATGAAGGCAGCAATTGCCGTTGGAAATTGCCGAGAAAACGAGTCAGTCTACATGAATTCCTTGTTTTCGTGTCATTCCGAAAAATGAGATAAATATCTGTCTTTAATTCGATACAAAAAGGCTGGGAAAGTATATTATTAATTTTTGTCATGAACTAAGAATTATAGTGAAAATATACAAACTATATATTAACAGTTGTTTTTAACTCACTCATTTTCTTTCTTCTTTAAACATGAAACATCAGGTTTTGGAGAATAGTACTATGATTACTTATTTAAGAATACACACAAATAGATATTCATCTTTTTATTTTTGTTTTGGGATATGATGTAGACTAGAATGGTGAAAAGTGTTTATGAAGACTTTTTTCAGTTAAACGTTTTCCCTTTGTCAAATTTCTTAAAACAATTTGTCGGGATTATGTATACTATTTTACACACACACACACACACACACACACACACACACACACACATATATATATATATATATATATATATATATATATATATATATATATATATATATATCTTGAACAATCGGACCCGGACCGATATGATACAATGCAAATTTATACGCACTTAAGCAACGGTCCTCCGTGACGATGAGTTAAAGAACTAGACTTCATATATCGCCGTTACTCACTAAATTCCGTGTTGTAACTCATCCCCCTATACTTAGACCAACAGATTATGCCCCCAGGAGCCACGCCTTCCTTCCCGAAATCGCTTACTCCAGAGCATTAGAAACATGTTCAAGCAAGGATATATGGGATTCATGAGAACTGGGCAACCACAAATTGCGTAAGGGTCCATGTTCGATTCTTGGTAGTGGATGCGCACTGTTGATGAGTGCCAAAATAGGACGAAACTGCCGTCCAATGCCTTCTTCATTCTGTTGAGGATTCTTCCAGACTCTATGAATTACTTTAATATTACTATTATTAACCACAAGAAATTGTAAATTTTAAATCAAAGTTTGTTTTCTTTAAACATTTTGCACTCTTTTGAAATTATGAATTTTAAATCGAAGTCCGTTTGTATTTTTATTAAATTTTGTCACTGTTTCGAAATTATGAATTTTAAATCAAAATTTGTTTAGATTGTTTCGCAACATCTCCAACCCAAAGAACGAAACGTTACCAAAAATCATGGAATTCTTCACATTTTGCAAATGCAGATGATTTTCTAGCTACATACAAGCGATATTTTACAATGAAAAAAATAGAAAAATAAATGTGTTTGGGGCTTGCTTATCGGAGTAAGCGCGACATAGGTCATACATTTAGAAATATCGGACACAAGTAACCAGAATTTGGGACGATCGCAATGCTCAACTCCACCGGAATACAATCGAAGGGCCTCTCTCTTTTAGATTTTGCCCTGAATTTTAGTAAAAATAAATTATTTTTTTTATTTTGGGCTGAATTAATATTTTTCGGTGAATTAACAGAAACGATCCTATAAGTATCGAAGCCGAAACAATTCGATGGGTTACTCATAGAGCAATCAGGAATTTCTTTAAATAACAAAATAATTTGTTTTAAATACATATTATTCAAATTGTAATCTACGTTACTAATATTGAAAGCCCAGTAAACATTATCTTTTGGTCAATTCTTGTTTACTAAACAGAAAACAAAATAATCTTGATCTGGCCAGCCTATATTTCCACGTTCGAATACGTGCGAGAAACAAATAAAAAAAATTCACCAAATCACATCCATAGAAAACGAGAGAGAACATCGATATATAATGCAACGTTTAATCAAATTAAACTCGTCCTGACATTTTTATGCATATTTTTATGTCTGTTTTATATGTTAGGGTGCAGGCTTGAAGGACATTTAATAATTTGATTAAAGCCTCGAAAATCTTTCAAGTCTCGACATTAATGTCGATATCTGATATTTCACGTATTTATTTATTTTTTCATTCACTTGCTTGCAGTTATTTTTTGTTGTTTCTTTTTCGCTGCATAAATTTAATGTCGATTTGAAATGATTGTTTTATTTTGCGTATTCTTTCCCTTCATATCTCCACAATTTCCCTCATGTTTCATTTACGCCTCTCATTTCTTCTTTATATTTTCTTTTCTGATATTATTCAATTAATTCTACTGAGAGAATGTCATATTTTAAATTTTCTTTATGAATATCTAGTCATCCGCCATTGTTCAAAATGCAAATATAGTGTCCGTCCAAGAATTTTAAAAAATTGTAAAGAAATCAAGATTTTCTGTCTTTGTTTTTCTATTTGTTACATTTTCATGTAAATATAGAAGCATCAGTATTCCGTTTTCTTTTTTTGGACGAAGACACAGGGTTGGGGGGGGGCTGCACAGATTTCGAAGTAGCCAGCCATTTTTCTTATTACAGCAATATGATTGAATTAATTTGCGTAAAAAATGCGTACATGCGCCAAGTTAAAAGTGTAATTTTATTTACTATAGTCCGCAGAGGAGAATAGTTTTACTGATATTACGTAAATAATTCTGTATAAAAAAAGACGTTCGTAATAAGAGGATTAGTTTTTCGTAAAGTGCTTACTTTTAAAGTCATGTGCAATAAAGTTTAATTAGATTTTGTTGAAAGATTTTGACTTATATTGCAGAAAGACATACATCACCTTGCATGTAAAGAAAGATAGAAACTCTAAAAAGTCAGCTATAATATAATGGAAAATAAACGCAAATAATATATATCTATGAAAAATGATATACGAATATTTACCTGTTTATTTTTCTGTCATGTATCGATCTAGACTGTTCGGACTATTGTTATTGTAATATTCTCGACGTTTCGACCGTTGTAGACACGGGCATGCCTCAGGTGATATAATCTGTAGTTTCGAACCGAAATCTGTTTTTAGTCCATGGAGGTAGATTTTCTAGTTCGACATGCTACGCTTTTTCTGACCTACCTAGTTTAAGTTGTTTATCTTTAGTAGACGTATATCCCATGAAGAGGGGCAATATATTAAAATAGTGATGAGGTCAATAGTCCGGGCAATGTAAATAGTGACAAAAATTAACGATTTCTACACACACACACACAGGCATATAGCGTGCGTATATATATATATATATATATATATATATATATATATATATATATATATATATATATATATATATATATATATTTTAAGCATTACGCCCCAAACAAGGCGTGAAGCCACTAGAATGCAGGGGATTGCGGAAGATTTGGAGCGAGAGCAGATAGGAGTGATAGAAGAAAGGATGAGTAGAAGGATAGTGGGTAGATCATGGTAACTGGAAATGTCGATTGACATTACATTTGAATAGTTGGAGATCATAGCTTTCTGGGAAACAGTAATTGGGGAGGGTGTTCCACTGGCGAGAGGTGCGAGGTATGAAGCGATTGGGGTAGAAGAGACGGCTACATTTGAAAGTTTCTATGGTGTAAGGGTGGGAGCGGGATGCCAGCCTCGTAGGGCGCTTGAATTCATGGAGTCTGGGAACCAGTGAAAGCAGCTCATCAGAACAAATACCATGGAAGTATTTGTAGAAAAGTCAGAGAGAGGCGACGGCGCGTCTGTGTGAGAGTGACTGCAGACGAGACGCTAGATCAGGGCCAATTAGATTACATATCCGTCTCTGGATCTTATCAAGAACTCCGAGGTAAGCAGAAGGTGCCCCAGACCATATACGGCAGCAATACTCCATGCAAGGGCGAATGGTTGATTTGTATATTTGAAGTATCGATTCAGGGGAGAAAAATTTCCTGGCGCGGCACAGAGGGCCAACTTTCCTCGCGGTGGTCGAAGCAATTGACTCAGTGTATTTGTTCCATCTCAGGTCAGCAGTCAACGTGAGACGGAGCAGGCGCAGGAAGTTGCTCTCAGGAAGTTGACTATCAGACATTTTAATGGGGAGCAGGGAAGGATCTCTATGGTGGTTAATGGAGAGTAATTTAGTTTTTGAGGCGTCGACCAGCCAATTCTTGCCCCAGTTAGCAACCGATTGGAGGTCCATTTCAAGACGCACGGCCAGGTTAGTTTTGTCGCCGACACTAGATTTGTTTTTGAGGCAGGAGTAAATTGTAGTGTCGTCTGCGTAGATGCCAACTTGGGAATCTATGGCATCAGGAAGGTCATTGATGAAAATAAGAAAAGAGTGGGTATATATATATATATATATATATATATATATATATATATATATATATATATATAGTATGTGGTCATAAATTGTAAAAATTATTAAAAAGGAAAATAATTCACTCAGAAGGCAAATCCTCGTGAGTGCCTAATATATATATATATATATATATATATATATATATATATATATATATATATATATATTTGTGTATTTAAGCAGCAATATGTCTTTCATGCACATTTCTTTGAATACGGCAGACAAGGTTCTTTGATTTTTTTTTATACAATTTCTCATGCGGTCTATTTTTTTTAATTTATTTTCTGATGATAAATTATATAATAACTGTCCATTTGTTCTTTTTATCCGAGCGCTTTCGGCTAGACATTTCGCCATTTTCAAGGTTGAAATATATGAACTATTAACAAGAAGCAGTTTGTTGTATGTATATATGTAATATTTATATAATGCTTTTATTTTCAATACAATCTATTTCTTGTTAAAATTTAATATGCTTCAACATTGTAAATGGCTAAATGTATAGCCGAAAGCGCTCGGCTAAAAAGAACATATATATGGGAAACCGATTTGAAGGAAATAGAAAGTTTTCGTGTAATACGTTCCGTCGTTTAGGACTTCATCAGATTAAGTTTATTTATGTTAATGCGACTGCACATGCGCACCAACGGAAATTTTAAATTTTGAAGAAATATTATTTTATATAAGTTTTGGGCATATAATCTAGCCAATTCTTTTTCTATTCTTTTTATTTTGTTTTCGTTTCCATTAATTTTGGTATTAAATATCCCATATTGTGATAATAAATACCTGCCAAGTTGAAATAGAGGTTAAAGTACTTACTAAATATTTTCGTCATAGTGAAATATTTTCTCTTTTAGTTAGAGTAGCATTTTAATGACTAAATAGTGGACAGTCGCTTTACTGTGAGCAACTAATGCGTATCAGGTTTTTTTTCCTAAAATGTCTCTTTTGTGTTCATATAATCTATTATTCAAACTTCTTGCAGGTGATTAAATAAATAAAAAGTTTTGACTTATTTTGTTTTTTATTGATTAAGAATCTTACTTATTTTAGACGTAGTCGTGACTAATTTTAGTTGTGTATAATTCTTTCAAATTGTAGTTGTGATAGAGTTAGTGTATAGTACAGTGTATTTTTTGAATCGTTGTGTTTGTCATGAGGGGCAGCTTTTCAATTTTAGAATATTTTATAAGCATTTTGTTTCGCACTGAATATGAAATTTTTAGGGTACTTGTGGGTCTTGAAATCGTATTAAATATATTTCTCCTAATCATGTAAATATTGATAGCATCAAATTCTGAATTCACTTATTAAGAATCATATAATAATTCCGGATTTTAATTGATTGTTTTGATAAGAATAGAAATGTATCAGATTGATTTTAACCTGCTTTCAACGCAATATTTATTTATTTTCAACTACCTGCCTGAAAGAGCCAGTTGAAAATTATGAGCATGATGAGAAAAAAAGAGCTTGGAGAAGTTAATATTCATAGCATATATTGAAGGTGAAACAAATAGTGGAAAGCAATGTATAACGTAGATAATGAGTTTGTTTACATAGAGGAGACTGTGGAGATCCATGCCATCCCCGAACTTAAACATAAGCGATACAAAGAAGAAATATTTATTCACATTATGGCAATTATATTGATAGCATTAGACGTTTCCTTGTAAGTAAATTTTCGGCAATCATTGACTGAGCAGCCATCTTTAGTGACGGATAGAATCTTTCTATTTAGTTAAATTTTCAGAAAAAAATTTTTTTCTCATACATAATTAATGCTATCACTCTTTCCATTATGAATAGGACTTCGTTTCTAACATTTTGTTTAATGTAATGTTGAATGTCAACAACTTGATTATGTCATTTTTCTCTTCAAGTTACATTTGGTATCTATTTTAGTTGTTTTTCTTTTGGAAACCCTGAAGTGATGTTGTTTCTGTTATGTATTTTAGCGCCGTTTCACAAGGTTCAAAATAAGACGTACAGCACAAAGCCATTTCAACCATTGATCTACGAAAGCGGTTGTACACTACTGAGAGTTTACATATTTTTGAACGAATTTGCCACAAGATATGACATACAGGGTGCAATGGATAAGTTGTCATCTAAATTAGTCAAAAAAAAAAATAAAGCTGGCATCTCAACATAATATCTATATTTAACAAAACGACATAAAAATATCTTGAAATCCTAAATAATAAATTTATTCAATAAAAACGCCATTGGCTTTCAGTCATGGTCTGTCGTAAACTTCGGAATCTTATGCAGTTCTTCTGGACGGTCTCCTTGTTTAAGTTGGTGAAATCTGCCATAATCGTTATCATCAGTTCATCTTTGGTGGTACAATGAATTAGGTGGCCAGATGTAAGGGGTGATATTGTCGAAGAAATTGACTGACTGCCATGATTGTTTGCTTTAACTAGCGTAGCATTGTGCAGTGTCCTATTGCCAGACATATGGTCTTCCAGCAGATACCCTCTTGACAAAGTCTGGGGCCCTTACAGACAAATACGTGAGTTCTTTTCTCATCAGAATGATGAGACTGAGTTTTCAGGGCTGCTGTATCTTTGTAGTGACCATTATACCCCTCCATCTCTTTCCGAATCCTCTGCACTGTCCTCAGATTGAGACACAATCACTCAGAAATGAACGTATTGTAGATTCTGGCGTGAATGCGAAACAGGGCAGCATAACCTTTACCCTGCTGGAGACATTGCGTCGTGGCCCTCTTTTTCTTACATATGTTGACCAACTGACCCTAATATATTGTGCATTTGACGAAATCAAAACCAAACAGCGGTCTGCGTGAAATTAAAAAATATAAAATTGCGAAAATTTACCGATAGCAACCTGTACATATGAAAGTTTAGATCTGCCGAGATATTTAAGTATATGGCTAGATTATTTGGGCAAATGTTTTAATACTGTTTATAACTTGCTGCGTTGGGTGAAACGTCACATCCTACTATATGTTAAATTAGCTTATCGCATATACAAAATTTATTACGACTGATCCACACGCTGAGATATTTGCTGTACTTACAAACAAATGAAAGACTTCTGAGATTTTACGTAATATCAGTCCATCTATATGTCAATTAATGAAGAAGAAACTTGAAGTAATGTGGTCTTACAGAAGGATTCTGAGAATTCCGTGGACTAATCATGTGATTAACGACGAAGTTTTAGACAAAATTGAAACAAAATGACACTTATACACAACAGAAAGAGACCGTTGAAATTACTTGGGCACAACACGAGAAAGCAACACTTGGAATATTTGATATTCACAGGGCAGATTGAAGGGGAAATGGGACAATGGAAAATAGCGTGTAATTTATCTAGCGAGCTTGATTAAATGGACGGGGAATCAATGTTTAGGAGATATATCACAGAGAAAGTATAAGAATAAGAGTAATCAGAGCTACAAATGACAGGAAATATGGGGAGCCATGATGGCCATCCTTCTGAAATAATACAGCACATCGAATAAGAAGAATATTAACAGGATTTTATTAAATCATTGATTACTCTAAAATAAAGCGTTTCTGTTTTTCTTGGCTCATAGACAGAATAAAAATATAGAAAATGGATCCAAAGGAGGCCTGCATTTTCATTTCATTATTGACTACGATAAACATTTCCACACACTTGCTGTTCTGAAGAAGAAAAAAATTAAATGTGAATCCGGCTTTCCATAGTTTGAAATTTTTTACTTGAAAATACTTTTGATTTAAAAGATATTCTTTTGTAAATTGTGATTTAAAGCCAAATATAATGGCTCTCAGCTATTCATCATTCCCCAGACACATTCACTGATGGTGATGGCAGGAGATTTATCATTCGTGGTTGGTGGTCCGTATCGAAGGAAAGAAAACAGCTTCACTTGGGCAGACAGACGCCATGTTTTAAGATATTATTCAAGTTATGCGGTTTTTGCTTGTTTTATATTTAGCTTTTTTTTTCTCAAGATATTCTTGAAATTCTATTCGGCTTAGTAATATTTTAAAATGTTCCTACTCAACTGAATTGACTAATATAACACAGTATATATTTTCGTCCGGTTTAAAGAAAAAATGTATTTTCAAAAACTTAAAAAATATATCGTATTTTTCGAATTCATTTTATTTTTTTATGCGAAAACAGTGGGATTGCATAAAATTGATAGATGCAGCTGTTAAGAGAAAGCTAAACACGGCTTTCTCTTACATTGGCTAAACAATTTTCTGTATATATTCTATTTTTAAGGTTGTTTTTGTTTTATCTGTGCATGAGAAAAATGTGTTTTTGTAAGCATAGCTTAGCGGTTAACGGTGCGTTAATTTGAATAGTCATTTCGAATTCAAATCCCAACCAAAACTATTACGTTCCTTTTTACTACAAATAAATTTACATTTTATCTGAGACGCAAATAATTGTGCTTGTGTACAACACTCATATAGGGAAAAATTATATCAATGAGATATTCTGACGGAAATATTACGTTGTAAATCAGGAACTTCTACGATCACCGAATTTAAGCAAGGGCGAGATGGTTCAGTATTTAGATGGGTGACCGCTTGGAAATACCAGTTGCTGTAAACTTAGATTTGTGAGTGATGTGATTTGATAAGGTCGTGAAATTGGAAATCGGACAGCCGTGTTCATTTCCAGTCCAGCAAACAGCTGTTGGCTATTTGCTAGAAGATTTAACAGTATCTGCAAAAGAATTCTTACAATCTAAAAAAAATTCCTGGTTTCAAATAACCTACAAAAGTTTGAAGAGGTGTAAAAAGAAATCAGACAATCAATCAATAAATGTAATATATCAAATAATCTTCTAAGAAATTAGAAAGTCGTTTTCCTCACGCACCCGCGTACAATAATTTAAAAAGCATTGTATCAAACAAGAAATGAAAATGCAAATAATGATAATGATAATATTAATAACAATAATAATATTGATAATAAAATAGCGACACATGTATACTGAAAGAGATGCAAGAAGCACAAAATCGAAAACACTGAGAGATGGTAAGACCAACCTAGCACAGTTACACAAAATAATGATGTAAATATCCTCTGGGACATGACAATTAAAACTATCAGAGCTTTCCGGTTATATATAGCCATTTCAAGTGTAAAATGTCGCCTCGAGTCTCTTCTTCAACTTTGAGGAAATCGTCCTACATTCGCTGCCGTAAAGAATGAGAGATGTCCCGCAACTGCTCAGTATTTTTTCTTTGTTACCAAAGAAAACCTCCTGTCTCGCAATACTCTACTCAGCTTTTGGAATCTATCTTTGGCCATACCAATACCTCTATGGATATCAGTGTTGCACATACCGTCCTCTGTCAAAACGCTTCCCAGATATTTAATCTTCTGTCTCTGCTTGATTCTAGTCTTCCCGACCTGCAAATCTGCATCTCGGGCTCATCCTCTTACTGATTACCTTTTACTCATATCTTAATAGATATCTTATTTTATCTACTGGATAAGATAAGTTTGTTAGCTAATCACAAACATGACCTACAATTTGTTGATAACAAGGACAAGAAAAAACCTGTTAATTTTAACACCTCCGAAACGAAACGTCCCACAATTAATCACCTGAGACTCATTCTCATTCTTGCTTCCATCATTATGTCTGATGCTAACCTACATGGAAATGAGTCGTTCCGCCTTCTCGGGTTAACGTTTTCATCTGACGTGAAGTGAAATGATTATTTTAAGTTAGTTGCTAAGGTCTGCTGGTAGAAAAATGTTCACTGTGTCGGGCTAGATAATTCTTCTCGCCCGAATCTATCTTACATATTTACGTGTCTACCATTCGCCCATGCTTCGAATCATGCTACCAGATATGGTATGTTGCTCATACTAGATATTTAAAAATCATTTATAAGATCGAAATCTGCAATGTTATTGGTTCGGACCTGGCTTCTCGGCTTCTATCATTTTCCCGCCATCCTAAGGTGATTTAACCATTGACTATTTTTTATAAATACTTTTATGGTTCTATTTTTACTCATTAGCTTTACTTTATGGTACCCAGACATGATGAATTTAAACTAAGTAAAAGTTTAACGGTAAGATCTCATCATTTTACACTTGAAATGGCTATATATAACCGGAAATTATATGCTTTCAGATACTTCTGCGGATCACGCCTGTGTAACTCTCGTCCGCCTACTTGCTTTCCTGTCAAGATTGAACTTGAAATTTAAATGGAATGTCAATTTTATCTTCAGTCTACCTATTTGAGCGAAAAACCAACAAAAGACCTTATAAGACCAAAGATAAACAGAAGAGAAGGATTATGGCAGCATTTACCAACTTAAACAAGGAGAGAGTTTAGAAGATTTACAGATGCTTCGGAAGTCGCCTGGAGGGCGAGGTTGAAGCTGATGATGATCATATTAAATACATGTACTCTTCAGTATTTCAAGATATTTTTGCGTAATTTTGGTAAAAAATATTTTTTGAACATGTAAATTAGACTGAAATTAATCCATCGGACAATATATATATATATATATATATATATATATATATATATATATATATATATATATATATATATATATATATAAATTAATTGATTTAAAATATGTTTTTTTTTCGCTACACAGTTCCAACCATGTTTCAAAAATAGAAGCTAAAAACACCGAATTTAATTTTGCAATTAAATTAAAAGCATTAGTTCCATTTCATCTTCAAGCGAATTTTGGAGTAACTTTTAAAAATTACCGGGTTTTAAAGACACAGCTAAAATCACGTTTCCATGGTTACAGAATATTCTACTTAAATTGAACAAGGGATGTCTAGATTTTCCTTATGTCAGTATCATTGTATCAGTTATTAGCTACAATTTGGTAAGGGGTAGGGATGTATTTTACAATGAAACCTGACATCAGTTGAATGGATGTCGTCTGAATTTTTTTTTTTTAAATTGTTAACGGTAAAAAATTTCAACGTCATTTTTAAATTTAAAGATTTTCGTTTTTTTTTTTTTGTCCTAATACTTTTTATTTAACTACGATTTGAAATATTCTCCTTTTTATTTTTTATTTTACTATATTCTTTTTTAAGAACAGTTAAATGTATTAGAATCCATTATATTATGTAGGGTTATTTTAACATCAAGTTTAAGTATGTATATGACTGTTCTTTCTTTATATATATATATATATATATATATATATATATATTTTGAGTGTGTTTGGCCTTGTTCAGATTGTTGATCACGCTAGATGACATGATCTCTCCAAGAAACTATACCTAAAGTCTGCTCAGCATAGTTGCAGTATAAACCACAGCTGGGCTTTGTAGCTGTTGAACTAACACAAATGTGCCTGAGCGAGCGTCTGCAATAGGGATTGGCTAGCCACCCCAATAGACGGGTGTCTTCCAATACGAGTGGCTAGCACTCTGTATATATATATATATATATATATATATATATATATATATATATATATATGCGCATACGGAAAGTGCGATGAGTAAATTGTTGCCAATTTTTTTATGTCAAATATCCACCTGCAGCTGCCAAAGTCTTTTCACTTCATGCACATCTATTATGTTTTCTTGCATAACTCAAAAGAATACGCGATTAAAACAGCTCTGTTCTAACGGTGTCAATATGTTTCGTTTGATACGTCCATATTGCATCAGATGTTTCTTTTCGAGGAATGATACGCTTACATTTTTACAACAACAGATTTGAATTTATGGCAAATAAAAGAAAAACAAATTCCCTGTCGTAAACGTATGAATACAATCAATTTAAGAGATTACCCTCTTTTGCATTCCCAGTGCAGCAATATCATCTGGAAACACATTTAAAGTAAGGGCTATCGGCTTGGAGGATGAAGTCGGCGTTCTATTTCAATTCCCGATAGATTGTTTCGTTCAATTCGAACAAATGGCTTTGGAAAGGGCATAAATCGATTTTCGTTCAGCTATGGGTTAAATAGTGGAGCAAACTGTGTTCTCTATAATCAAACGGCAGCCTGTCTAGGACAGAGTAAATTCGAAAGCAGACTGAAGCCCAATATGCTTTTTCAGGCCATCTTGTTAAATAATTGCATGGATGCTGTGTCCCTTCCACCATAATAGGTTAGGAGTTAGGTTTTATACTAGCTGCATAGGACTAATGCCTTTTAAGTAAAATTTACCAAGTAAACATACTGAAAAATTATTCCGCCGAAATGCAGATTCTGTGATAAATATCCAGAAACAATTGAACATATTTTTACAGGTTTTAGGATTTTAAGCATACACAAAAGTACGGTAAGACAGAGTGGGCAATATCTGCACTGGACATTTTTTTAAGATTTACGAGATAGGAACGTGCAAGAATTTAGCATGAACACCACATAAAACCGGTAATCGACGTAATACCTGTAGCAATTTTATGGGTATTTGCAATAGACACATAGAAGAATCAAAGCTGATCAACCAAACAGGGCGATGAAAGATCACAAATCAGAATACGTTTTCTTATTGGCATAGCAGTTACTGCAGACTGTAATATATTTTTGAAAATGTTCAAAAATCTATCAAAATACAAGAAACTTGAAGTGTAAGGATTTAAAAAGTAATTAATCGAGTCTAGAAGATAACACAACAGAATGCACTGAACTGACGCTTCGTCTCATATTTTGAACTGATCAGTAGTAATGCTTCCACTACCGAGAATTGAAACCCGGATAGTTATATTATCAGGCAAACGTCATAGCAACTGTTCTACCGGTCCTCAATAAAGAAGAGGTAGCGAATCACACTTGATATAGCGCTAATCGATCACATATTCCGTGGTTAACTCATCCGAGTTTCTCTTTTACCCACAGGCCTGTGCCCCCAGGAGCCACGACTACTATCCCCAAGCGGCTCACTTCTCATACTGATGATCATTTCATCCATGAGAAAGTAGTTTTTCTGGATTTATCAATGGAAATACATCTACGGAAATAAAAAAAATTCTTCACAGGAAATTTGAAAGGCAAAGAAAGGAAGGAAAGAAAAATAAAAAAGGAAAGAATAGAAGGAGAGGGAGTTTTACCCTATATAGGAAGTTATATAGACAAAGTGGGTTAAGAGACCCACATTGTTGTGGTAGAGTCGGGTACAGATAGACGTGAGGCTTGAAAATGGACACTGACATAATTGTAACTTAACAACACCTGTGCAAGTAAAAAGAATGAACCAAAAAATGCTATGAAGCTTTTTAGAGAAAAGCTTAAAATTATTATAGAATAGAAGTAAGAATTTAAAACTAATAAATTCATAAAATATGTTAATATTAATCTATTCAATACATATTTCACTGTATAATAAAAGTTACACTAATAAATTTAAGTAAATTATTAATATATTAATTTCATTTAAATATAACCAATTTCAATATAATATTAATAAATTTGCAAATACTAAGTTTATAATTTAAATTATATCACACTCATATTAAGTATTTAACAATTTTGTAAAAGATTAGATTTAAATTCAATATATAATAAAATTAGCATTATAAAAGCATTTAAATATAGAAAATTTCACATAGAGAAAACATGTAACAGAGAGAGAAATATTTAGACATAGAAGGAAATTCCACATATAGAGAACAATTTCAAATATAGAAAAGAATTGACATATAGGAAGATTATTAGTCACATTATATATATATATATAGATATATATATATATATATATATATATATATATATATACAATGATCTGATGAGCTGTGTTACAGCGAAAAAGTATCTCTATCTCTCTCTCTCTCTCTCTCTCTCTCTATATATATATATATATATATATATATATATATATATATATAAAAATATGTTGGTAAGTAATATATATATATATATATATATATATATATATATATATATATATATATATATATATATATATATATAATTCCAGTTGTGGTTAGAGCATTCGGGTTTGATTGGAAAAGTTTCTGCTAAACTCATTGATAGACTATACCTGAAAGAAATACAATAATTTGATCTCAGAATTGCAGCTCAGTCCTTACAAATGGCTTCATGTGCTCTCAGTTTTTTTTTTGTTTTTTTTTGTTTTTTCTTTGATAAAAATATTCAGTGAAAATGTCATTTCTGAGCTTCGTTATCTGATTGGGACCGGGACGGAAATTAATATACAACAGAAGAGAAAGGAAAAGATAAAATAAAATAAAAATGTACACATCCCGAGAGTATAGGAAGGACGCATCAACAAGCCAACTGTTGTTTATTCTGGTTTCATACGCCTACAGTTTTTGTTCTTTTTTTATGATCTAGATTTGCAAGGCGCACGCTCATCTTGTTGTCGATACAGAATTGTACATCTACTCATAGACTCTCAAAGCAAGATAAACCACTTTGCCCTGTACTGAGACAGAGTGGAGAAGGAATAGACCCTACTTTTTTTGAGAAAGTGACTGCAAGGCCGCCAATATAATTTGAACACAAAACGCAGACATTTGTAAATTTATATTATTAAATAATAACATGAATTCTTGCCATGCGTTTGTGCGTGAGGGAATTTTTCAAAATCTAAACATGAGGATGTTATGCACTTAGTTGCTTTTCCATGTAAAACTTTTTAACTTTACAAACTTTTTATCTGAATATATTGTAATGTATTCATTTCTCATATAACATAATTATTACTTTCAGATTGTACGAATGAGAAAAGTGAATTCTGAAATATCTATTAATGCTATAATTTCCACATTACCACAAGCCAAAAATAAAATTTCTAACCGACATGACGAAGTAAATTATAAAGTTATAATTATTAATTTCGTAAATAGAATAAGAATTATATGCACTTTACACATATATATGCAGCTTACATATTCAAATTAGAGACACGGACATTTCTATATGACGCTATATATATTTCCATTAATTTTACATAAAAGTATACACAAATACATGCATAATAATCGCACATTAACACGCACATATATATACACATATCTATATATGGGGAACTATATATATATATATATATATATATATATATATATATATATATATATATATATATATATATATATATATATATATTGACCTCTTATGTCGCGAGTTGGAATCATATTTTAAATAAATAATTATATTTATGCTATACTTTTGTTTCGAGCACTATTTTTTAAAAATAATAACTAAAATACTGAGGAACATTAGATTATTTACCTAACCAGTTCTTTCCTATTTTCTATATATTTTCAAATATATATATATATATAAATTAAGTGGGAAAATGAATAAGTACATTAAAGATTTTCAATTGAAGCTTTTTCGCATATATATATATATATATATATATATATATATATATATATATATAAGAACTTATATTTTTGAAATATGGTTGGAACTGTGAAAAAAAAAAACATATTTTAAATCAATTAATTTATAAAATATATATATATATATATATATATATATATATATATATATATATATATATATATATATATATATGCATGCACCTATTTGACAGAAATATTTAAAAAGTTACACAAAATATCTTGAAATACTACAGTAAATTTATTCAGTAATACCACCATTGGCTTTACGCATGGCCCCAGAGTATTTCAGAACTTTTGCAACTGTTCTGAACTCTCTCGTTGTTTAAGTTGATTATGGCATGCTGCCATAATCCTTGCGTTTAAATACACCGTTGTTGTTTCAAGGTGTTTTGTTGCTCTCTTAAACAACTGCACCCAAAATATAAATATCAAGTGGAGTTTGCTGGTCAGATGTAAGGAAAGATATGGTGGCAGAAATTGACCTTGTTTTCCTGCTTGTGTGGCATGATGCAGATTCCAGTTGTCAGAAAATGGGTCTTCCTGGAGCAGAACCCTTGTCCCAGGGCAGCACTACCTCCTCAAGGCACTTGCTGTAGGATGCTCTGCTGAATCTGAGGTCCCTTGGGAAAATGAATGGAAGCGTAACTTTTACATTACTAGTGAATACTCTAAACCCCATGATTTTGACTGGATGTGTAGTTTTCAGCATTCCCGATACATCATTTGCGGGACAAAGCATCCACTGCACTGCCTTCACATTGACAACCAAACACACTGAAATATTCATATTGGGACTTGCAACGCGAATGCCTAGCAGTTCAGCATACAGTTTTCAAATATCTGGCTGAGCAAATTGCGCCATGTTGCTCTTTTTCTCAAAGATGTTGTCCACCTGACCCGGCTATACTGTGCAGTCGACAAACTAAAAAACAATCAACATACATGCGCGAAATGGATTATAAAAATGGTTATAATTTACCCAACGCTCAGGCAGACGGGTTAAAATTGTTCATGAACGCATGGCTCAAAGGTTTAAATTATCAAATTTTGCAAACGTAATAATTTTAGATCTGTTTAACTAATCTCAAAATAAAATCCTTAAGTTTGCTTTGATAACATCTATCAGGGGACGATAAGATTTGTTAAAGAATAGTTGCCTTAATTCATATTGGTCTTTCAGCAGATATATACTTTATTTACTTCTGAATTTTTACAGACACACACATATATATATATATATATATTAAATAAATTCCTCGAGTCTAGAAGAAACCTCAACAGAATGCAGAAAGCATTGAACGGTCGTTTCGTCCTATATTTGAGATTCATCAGCAGTGCGCATCCAATACCGAGAATTGAAAAACGGACAGCTACTTTGACAGGCAAATCTCATACCAACTGTACTAAGTCGGTAGCAATATCGTCTAGTTCGCTGCCTGTTCGTCACCGAGGCCTGTTAGTATAGTTGGTATGATGATAAATATAGGACGAAACGGCTGTCCAGTGCATTCTGTTGAGGTTTCTTCTAGACGCGATGAATTACTTAATTATCTCAAACCCTCCTTAATTTCTATCATTTTTAATTTTGTATTTACATTTGTATTTATATATTTATTTATTTATTTATTTATCTATCTATTATATATATATATATATATATATATATATATATATATATATATGAATTACAAGAGACAAGGGAAAATTATACTTAATCTGATAATTTTTTCCTGTTGTTGTGGGAATAATAGCATATAAGTAACTGTTTGCATTTTCTGACTGAGAAAGTGTTTTTTTCAGTTTCTGTGGGAATAAGTGAATATTTGTAACTGCTTCTTTTTTCAGAATAAGGGTTTGTGTGAGTGTGAGCATGTCGACAATGTGTAAATATTTTTCAGAAAATAAAAACAGACAAGAGCAAATCTTATACTTAGCCAAGTATAATTTTCTTCCTATCTCTTTTTATTCATTTTGTCTCTTCTACAGATACACTGCATCTGAGAATACATACATACATACATACATACATACATACAAACATATACACACACACATATATATATATGTGTGTGTGTGTAAGTGTGTGTGCAATTATTTATATTGATTCTTTCTCTGTACTTGTGAATGTGTTCATCAGACGTAGAGTCTACAATGCTTGTTTTCAATTTCTTGTATAGATCTTATTTTTATTTTCAGACCTGTCTTCCATGATTGTTGCATATGTCATTTCGTTTGGAGTTAGGACCTACTCATTATGGAAAATTTCCACAGAATATATATAAGTCTTATGACAAATAAGACGGGAGATATATTTCTTTTAATTACAGTAGTTTTCATTTATAGCATCACATCTCAAAAAATTTCTTTTTCCACAAGGCTCATTCTTTCGGAATTAACTTAAGTCTATTTTTATATTCGCATAATTACAGTGATTTTCGCGTTATTTTTATGGCTTTTATGTCTCATACAAAGGCTTTTTAAGTATACGGATTTTTTAGAACTTTTGGAAAACGATCTTAAATTAATAGCTTTTTAATTATCATAATTTTATAGTTTCAGTTTCATTATTCCCAACATCTACTCCCCTATACTTTATAACTGTTTTTTTTTTGTGTGTGTGTCCTTCGTCTTCTCTTCCATGTTTTTGTCTTCTTATTTTTCTTATTCATCTCCTTCATTCTTAATATTTTTTATTCTAATATTTTATTTTATTTTTTGTTCCCTTTTTTGAAATATTTGGGATTTTAGATGTTTAATTCCTTTTATTAATACTTCCTTCTTTCTTTCCGTCTTTCTTTCTTTGAATTGTCTACAACTTCTTCTCTTTCGAACGTTCACTTAGATTTCTCGTTTATTTACAGTTATTCTATCATGCAATTGCCGCATTTTTTTGTTTTCTTTCTTTAATTTTCTTTCTGTTTTTCTTCTTCTTCTTTTACTTATTATTATTATTATTATTATTATTATTATTATTATTATTTAAAGTTTCAGTACTTTTGTTTACTAACCTCATAAACGACTCGATTACTTGTTTTCTTTATTTTAAATCACACTAGTTACAACCTGTACACTGCCCGTGGTTTACTCGAGGTATACAGATAAGATAAAGGGCACTTTATGCAAATAGGAAGGGACGATAATAGTTTTGACTTGGAGAGCTAAGTTCCGATTCCAGTTGCGTTAGTTAAATTTACTTGAGCGCAAATACCCCTGGGAACGGTATGAAGCCACCTCTTTCCCCACTGGTATGTCTTAATTATTATGTCTTGTATTACCTAGTATATCAAGAAAATATACTTACAATATAAATGTTTTAGGGTTTTAAATATCCTGCAAGTTTTTGATAAGAAATCGAAAAAAAACATCTGTAAATCATTTGAAGGGTTAACAAGCTGCACAAAATTTAAAAAAAAAAAAATAAAATAAAATAAATAATCAAAATTGTAGTATTTGTTCGATATAACATTCAAGCAAATTTTATTCGAAGAACATCTATAGTCCTACGTATGGCGATAAACAATATCGGGCAGCAAGCCTTCTGATCGGTAGATTGTAGTTTTTGAGGTGCGTATAAACAACCTCTTAAGGGCTGTTATTCTCAGGGCCACCCTGACCAGCAGTGGTAGGACTTGTTACAGTCCCATCTATGTGCAAATAATGAAAGCAAATGTACAAGAGTATGAAAGCAAAACATTCATTTTATAGTAAAATTACCAACTATACCTATTTATAACAGAGTGACCAACAATGCATTCTATAACAAAATTACCATTAATAACTTTTTATAATAGAATGACCAATAATGCATATAATATTTAAATTACCAGCAATACCTATTTATAATAGTGACCAATAATGCCTTTTATAGTAAAATTACTGGCAATTCCTATTTATATTAGAGTGACCAACAATGCATTCTATAGCAAAATTGCCATCAATAGCTATTTATTATAGAGTGACCAATAATGCATTTTATAGTAAAATTACCAGCAATGCCTATTTACAATAGTGTGACTAACAATTCATTTTATAGTAAAATTACCAGCCATAAACATTCTCAATTGTGTGACCAATGAGTCATTCCATAGCAAAATTAACTACAATACATTATCATAGCCAAAAAAACAAAAAAAAAAAAAAAAAAAGATCAACAGTTCATTTTATCTTTCGGTCAAGGCATGCACTTTCATTAGAAATATTTAGATTTTAAATAACTTATACATGTTGATATGCTGCTAAATTTAATCAACCAAACAACCACTCGAAAGAATTATTTTATGACATTAATCCATATATTATGATATATTTCTTAAATCAGTTTGAATTCCTTTATTTAACTTAAAATAAACTACAACGCAAAACAAACCTATCAATGCCTCTAGTAATTATGCCCACACAAACATTTATATGCAAAAAATCTGAACGTCATCTATAATGTACTTAATTGCAAAAGCAAAATAACGTGTATCATATTCTTATTACTTCAAATCCTCTAAGTAAATTATATTTATTATTATTTAGTGATCTGCATTATTAATAGTACTTCCCTTTCTACTGCGTTCTTTTTCAAAGCCTCTCAATTGCAGTAACTTACTTAACCACAAAGTTGTTTTCTGTTGCTATAGCAGGATTTGGGAACACATCTATGAATTTCAAACCCGTTACTGTTAAGAGATAGTCACCATCATTGCTAGGATAAACATTTTGTATAATATATGAAGTCACATAAAGTGCGGTAAAGGTTAAATAATCCATAAGGATTTGATATTCCGTTGAACAAGCAAAACAAAGAGACAAAAAAACATCTATAAATATAAAATGTCATTTTTAAAAAAATATTTTATCTTTTATCTGATTCTCCTTGTTTTATTCTTTTTTCTGGTTTCGTTAAATCAAGGTGTTTTTTTTTTGTTTTGTAAGCAAGATTGTTTTTAGATTTCACAAAACCTACAACGGTTAAACATAAAACTGTGATAGTTGTTAAGGCTTCCTGTAGATTTTATTTTCTTACTCAGGAATTTATGGTATTAATAAATTATGGGATAAATAAAATAACCCAGCACGAAATATACGCCTGTACTATATCCAGGTTTCCTTTCTGCTTTGTTAATGCACAAAGGGGTTGAAATAAATGCTTGGACGTCAATATTGAGTAAAGACGGGCCTGCTGAGGGACTCGGACGCACCAAACCCATTGAATCAATAGAAAGGGTTAGAGGCTGGACACCTTTGAGAATTGTTCGATCCATTAAGATGCCGAGGAAAAAAGAATAAAGTACAAACAAAGAGAAAAAAATGTAAGAAGATGGAAGGGCGTCCCACCTGGGCTATTCGATAAAATTTATGTGATTTGTAAACGACTTATGAATTGCAATGGAAAAAGTTTTCTTGTACATTGTTACATTCTCCCTCCATTTCTATCTTTTTTCACTATTTCTTTATCTATTTCTTAATATTCTTTATCTTTCTCGCATTCTTTCTCTATTTCTTTATCGCTCTCTTTTTAGGTTTTTCCTTTTATTCTTTGTAAATATATTCCTTTCTTTCACTCTTTATAACTTCCTCCATGCATTTATTTCCTCTGTCTTCATCTAAGTCTTCACGTTTTCTAATTTAATAATATCTTTGTCACATTTTCTTTCTAATTATTCATCCTTTGTATTTTCCGTTACTTAAACTACATATCTATCTATCTATCTATCTATCTATCTATCTATCTATCTATCTATCTATCTATATATAATATATATATATATATATATATATATATATATATATATATATATAATAAAAAGGCTTAAACACTAATATTCCATGGTCATAATTTATTCCTTTGGAATCGTAAATACGATCCAAATCATCAGACCTACAAATTCAAAATGAAAACAGAAAAAACAACTCCGGAAATCAAAACAGAATTTAGAGAAAGTGTAAGTATGAGGAGGAGGGGACATGAAACCTTAACAGAGAGAATTTTTTAGGAGATGTGGGTGGGGTGGGGGGATTTAAAAAAGAGGATAACACTAATATTCCATGGTCATAATTTATTCCATTGGAATCGTAAATACTAACACTAATATTCCAATATTTTCCACTAATATTATCTATATATCTATATATATATATATATATATATATATATATATATATATATATATATATGTATTGGATTTATTTATAGTTGCGTATATTGTGGTTTTTATGAAAGTGTGAGAAAAAATTGTATACGCAACCATAAATAAATCCAAAATTTCAAATATCAATCCGTTTTTCTGACGATCAGACAGCGCGTGCAACGCATAGTCACAAACTCACATCAATCTAATTAATATTTAGCTCTGTCAGTGATACCGAGCGCTTTCCAATAGGCACTGCGAATATTATACATATATAGAGTTAAATCTAGAGAGCCAGACAAACCTACCAAGGTTTCACCTAAGCGGATCGTCAGGGAAGGACGGCTTACATGTCAATACGCTTAGGTGAAACCTTGGTAGGTTTGTCTTGATATCTAGGTTTATCTAGGTCTGCTCTACTCATTGTATAGAGCACTTTATTTAGTTGTTTTGTGTAGTCGCATCGGTGTTTGTGTATGTGTGTGTGTGTGTGTGATAAAATTATAGTTTTAAGGCATGCTACATCTCTGGTTTATGGGTTATACATATATATATATATACAAGAACACTAAAACTGACTACGGCAGTGTCCTTAAGCGGCCGGGACAATGGACGGTATGAACAATTTTCTACTTCCTCACAGAAAAATATAAGACCGCTTGAGAAAACTAAATAAAAAAATGATTAAAGTGTTAATTGTCTGTCATATTAAAAGATATATATATATATATATATATATATATATATATATATATAAATATATATATATATATATATATATATATATATATATATATATATATATGTGTGTGTGTGTGTGTGTGTGTGTGTGTGTGTGCACATATATATTATTATTATTATTATTACTATTATTATTATTATTATTAAACCTTTTTATTATAATAGACGAAAATGAAAATATGTTACATCGTTTTTTTATTTCGTAACTATAATCGTTCGTCTCATATATTAGGCAAACACACGATAATCTGTAAATCCTTAATATATATCCTTAATAAATATCCTTCCCGTGTTTACAAGAAAAGCTGCATGATATAAAGTTTCCTAAAGATAAATTTCTGCTAAACCAAAGAAATTGAAATAACGATAATATGTAGGCGTTGTATAATGTTCACATGAACATATAGGTAAAGGAATTTTTCATAAATATTTTACGCATTACAATAACATAGCCATTATTTTAAACTTTTAATGTTACCTTGTCTCAATGTCCATTCATTATAATTACCGCCGTATATTAAAGTTCCATATAATAAAATTCTTTGAAATCTACCTATTCTGTCTCTTTAAGAATTTCCGTAGTATAAAAAAATTGAAAATTCATAAAAATAATTCTATGTCTACTTCACCAAATCTGAACCGTGTATTAGGCTACAATATATTCGCCGCTGACTTGTCAGGAGTGTCAATTTATCAAGGCATTATTTTTTTTTTCCACCTCCCACTTTCCTTATTTTTCAATTTTCTATTTTACCTTGGATCTGACTTTTAATTTGTTAATCCACACATGCCCACAAATATATTTCATAATTCAGACATTAAACATTCCCAACCCATTTTTTTTTAACTTTCAAAAGAGGTAATGATTTGTATTCATATTTCCCAAATATATCATTTATATAAAATTTTATCTATTACCCAAAGAACAACGATTATAGTTCTGACACTTGAACATTTTTCTGTAGAGATGTAAAATGTTTTAATGTAGTATATTATAATAAAATATTTTGATAATATTTTGCTCAGAGGTTGTATTGAGCACATTTTTTAAAAAGTAAATGCTAAGAATTGTGATTTCAAACTTAATCACACTACCTAGTCAGTTTTTTTTAATGAAGCTTGTATAAAAGAAGGATTGCTGTCCAAATACGCAATAAATATACCTATATTTTGATAGCAACCTTGCTTTTAAACCTATTTTGTTAAGATTGGCAGATAACGAAAATTGAATTATTTTTTTATTTATTTAGTTTTTCCATCTTTCTTAATTTTTCCGTTTCGTGGTAGTAAGTGAGTACAAAAATCTACCATAATGTCTGTTGTTCCAACACACATTCGCTCGGACATTTCAGCTCTAATCTCATATTTAAAACCATTTGTATTTCTAACTGAATATTTGTTAGAAAATATGTACGTAGATATATGTCGTATATAGATTTAACTAGCTTTTACGGTGTTAAATCGTACATGCTATTTTTGCTTTTATATTATATCAAGTAATAACAAAAATATGTCTTGTCTGCCTCAAATACATTTATTAATTCAATAGCGTGTAAATACGTTTCTATATTATTAACCGATCATTATTGCATTAAGTCACAAAATGCTATCGACGTGGAGTTATTTAGAACTGACTTCCAGCTGTAAGCTTATGATATTTAATGAAGAAACGAGCATTTGAGATAAAAGCACAGAAAGATCTCTTTTATTAAACCACCTTTACAGCATGTAGACAACTTATTTATATTAAATTTTGCGAGAACGTCGAGGTCAGACTTTAAAGTAATTAAAACTTCATTCTCAGGCATAATGTTTTGCTTACAAATTAAAAAAAAAAGACATAAAAACAAATCCTACGACAGTTAAGAGAGCATCACATAGCCAGAACGCATCTGTCATCTATTAAAACAAAAAATGTCAAGTCTGTTTACAGAATCAGACAAATCACCTTCGATACAAATCAAAACATTTCAAATTACTAATTAATACTCAAGTCGGTGTCAAAAAAGCTAATCGGTCGATACTGGCAATGCTAATGTAATTATGGGGGAAAATGAAATGAAAATGGGGCAGATAGAGACAATTGTCTGTTTGGCATCTTATTTTTTTTAATTTATATTCATTTATTTTTGTTTATATATGTTTAATTTCTTCCTGTCCATTTCTCGTGTGATGCAATAATAAATGTTTGTTTAATGGAGACAGGAAGAAGACTCTTTGTGTGGAATTTGCATGATTTCGATAGATTAAATCTGATGATTAAGAATATAAAAACCATAAAATTGAAGCGATCATAGCTTCATTTAATGAAAGCTGTCTGGCTCAGGTTTATAAAAAACGTCAGAAGAAAGTGAACGACACGAGTTCTTTCCTAAATTTATTATCTATTTATGACAAGCAAAGCAGATACTTTTGGCAATGTATTTTAAAACATTCTACGATAATAGAAAATAATTATTTAAGCCTGCATCTATATGTTTTTTTACTGAGTAATTTCAGGCGGTATTCGATTTCTTTCCATAGAGCAAAAACGTTCTCCATAGTGGAATGCACATTGATGTGTGCTTAATAACACACTCACACTTACACACACACACATAAACAATATTTAAGATTAACCGTTTATATGGCGTCACCGTGAGATAATTTAAATTGAATAACATCTCCGAAAGAAAAAGCCAGTTGCGTAACTCCATACAGAACAATCCATGAAAACGAATAGAGTCTCATTCAAAATTGCTCCGAAAATATAAAATAAAAGTTAATATGAATTTTGGCAAATTTATCTATAAACTATATATATATATATATATATATATATATATATATATATATATATATATATATATATATATATATATATATTAATGGATTTTCGACATATTATTATGTATTTAAGTATTATTTTTATTTGACGCCCATATTTGAGAAGATTCTCTGTTTATTTTAACATGTATTTTATTTGATCTACTGTCCTGAATATCCGAGTAAATTCTATTCAGGTTTCAAATAAGTTTGGTATCTGCTTAAAAGAATATTGGCATCCATCTAAAAATATGTAGCAACTTCTATTCAAACTCCCAATTACTTTTATATTCTCGTTAGATACCAGCTACGGCCCAACTACAGCGAAGATGTGCACAGCCCAAACCAGGTTAAATTCAGCAACTTCGTTAGGAAATAATTAGTGAAATAATTAAATTTGATTTTAAGTATTTTTAATAGTAAAAGAGTGTTTAAGAAAAGAATGCCTTGATGCCACAATTTACTTTAGAGTAATAAACTTGACAGCTAATCAGGAAACAAGGGATAAACTTCTACTCCTGTTCAAAAGACTGGAGAGGATTTTAAACCGGACGATATTTTGACTAGTGAAGCAGTCAGTGTTAATTTTTAATGTAATTTATTGACTCATTCTCTCTTGAAGATAAATGACATTTATTCAATGTTAACATTGAAAGTTATAATTCCAAATGATCAACGTTCATGTATTCCAGTCAGAAAGAAAGAATATTCTTCCAAATAATATTAGAACGACTCTTTGGTTGTCATGCTAAAAATAGCACCAACAGTTCTATAGTTTTCAAAACAGATTTCAAATAATATATATTTTATTGAAATATTATGTACGTTACTATTTCTGAATGTTCTGTTCTCAAATCAAATAACTTATGAATAAGACAAGAATAAAACAGAAAACCAATGATTCAACACACAAGGTATTTCATAGTATTTTTTATAATTTTATCATCTGAATTAATTTACATAAATCCTTACATTTATGCATTCCAGAACTTTTGTTAGACTCCTCGAGATAGATTCCCCATATGATTGGGTAACGTGTCCTTTAAACGATAAGTTAGAATTTTAATACTATTATTTGTAATAAAACATTTACTCTGGTAGCAAGCTAGATCACAGCATTTGAACATTTCAATGCATAAAGTTAAATATGAACTTCATAATATTTCTGGGATTAATTCAATTATTTATTTAGCAGAACGAATAAAAGACGTGCAAAATGATTTTGTCAGAATTAATCCAGTCTGATATGACATAAAATAAACTTGACATAATCGTTTAACACAGTCAAAGAAAAAAGGTTAATTTATTTCTGAAATTGTGAAAACCTGCTGGCAAATATTTTTTGTAAAATATTTTCTGTCGTTTTTTTCTCCGGAATGTCTTTAAATGTCAACTCCGACCACGTCATTATAAAGGTTGTCGTGTTTTCAAAGATTAACAGAAAATTTAAAACGACATGTCATTATTTATTTTTTGTGTATCATATACCATCAGCTTGTGAGTGATTATGGCTCTCAACACCTTTTTATCCGTTGTAGTTCTTGGCAATCTTTGTCTTTATATTATCATTCATAAGTCATGTTTGGCAGTCCATTTAAGCAAGGTAATTAGATAGGTTACGTTTTGTCTGTCTTTTTTGTATTACTTATGTCCTTTGAGTGTTAAATAGTCTCATACATTTTATTCATTATGTGTCCCAGGAATTTCAAATATATATTACTGCTTTTCAGTATGTCTTTTTATATGCATTTTAATAAAACTCAGTTTATCTGCCCACGATATACACATTATACTTCTGTAGAGACATTAATCTGTTGCTTAAAATCTTCGATGAGAAAATTGTCCAGTATTTGTAGCCATATTGAAGGATTGATATTACATAATAGTCTGTTTCTGATGAGAGTTTCTTGAAACTTTGTTTGCTATTTGTAAGCCATGATTTGTTAAGATAACGGTCGCGGAATAACAGAAGTATGTCGTAAATTGGTAATACGATTCTATGACGCCGTAAATAACCGCTAGAGAATGAATTGTTATCAACGCAATCAATTTTTATCATAGTGTTGAGGTGTCCTCGCTTTGTTACACAAATTGTCACACTCAGTATATACATATACTACTGCTACATGAAGACCCGAAAGACGAGAGCAACAGACGGTGAAGGTAACAGACAGACCGAACGAACGTAGCGAGCAAGAGTCACAGTGAACGAGCACGTAAACTCAGTAAGGAGTCATACAGCGATACTTCAATACCAAAGATTGTATAGATATTTTGCTACTAACCCGTATTCCTGGAACTACTAACCTGCATTACCAGTTTCTATTATTACGTTAATACATTATTTTCCTATATTCATTCTTGGCGTTTGTTATTTATAGGTACCGGATTTCATCCCGGAATCCACAACACCTAGCATAGCATATTTCTTTGTAAACATAACACGATGCCATCTTTAATGGTGAACATCGCTGTTGTAATGTCAATATAACCACCCTGATGAAGGTTCATGTGAGCCAAAAGCTTAGATCGAGGAACAGCATAATAACAATTTTTTTATCCTTATTTTTCCCTAAACTAAAGCCACAACACAAAGATCAGAAGAGCTTATTATCAAACATAATAGACATTCGTTATATGTTATATTTAATAATATATGCCTAAATATAAATATATATATATATATATATATATGTGTGTGTGTGTGTGTGTGTGTGTGTGTGTGTGTGTGTGTGTGTGTGTGTGTTGTTGAACAGAGCAATGCGTTTAAGCATGAAACGTCGCTGAGTTTTAACGTCAATGTCAACTTTTATACTTAGATAGGCTCTATCTCTTATATCGACCGCTTTAACTTATATGTATATAATAACTCTTAAGATATATATATATATATATATATATATATATATATATATGTGGGGGTGCGTGTGTATTTATGTATGTATGTGCATTTATCTTATTACTGTTAACTTTTCTTTTGAGTTGCTATTCATGTTTTCATAAACCTGGACATTAAACAATATATATATATATATATATATATATATATATATATATATATATATATGTGTGTGTGTGTGTGTGTGTGTGTGTGTGTGTGTGTGTGTGTGTGCATGAGAAAAGTATATCAATAATTCATCATATTGCTTCCGCATCAATATATAAATTTTTAAATGTCGGTTATTCTGAATATATTTTATATATGTATAAACGCATTGATGAAAATATGAACATCTTGAATATTTCCCGAGAAGATACATCATCAAACATTATTAAATTTCTTCATATATGTCTACATTTTTCTACATATCATATAGTCTTGTTTTTAGTTTGCTGTTCACCACAG
Source organism: Acanthosepion pharaonis (assembly GCA_903632075.3). Lineage (NCBI taxonomy): Eukaryota > Metazoa > Mollusca > Cephalopoda > Sepiida > Sepiidae > Acanthosepion > Acanthosepion pharaonis. Next base: position 165,469 of record CAHIKZ030005567.1, read on the forward strand.
TTAATCAATTAACATAGATTGTCTAAATGCCCAAATATTACGAAAAAATATATTACGCTTGCGATGACATTAATGAATAATATTATTTTATCTAAGATTACATCGAAAAGATGTGATCGATTGTATGAATTTATACTAGATTAAAGAGAAAATAGCATTTTTTAAGCAAATTACCTCAAACAAGACAGTGGTGCCACTAGCACGCAGTGGGGTACAGCGGGTGAGTAAAGGGTGTTTGGGGAAAGAATAAATTGAAAGACACGGATCAAGGACAAGGTATAAGAAGATGTCGATTGACATTGCATTTGAAGATTATATCTATCAGGGAAAAAGTGATATGGAGTTCCCCTGATGGTAGGTGCGAGATAAGAAGCTGTTGGCTATATTAACAGTTTCGACAGGGAAAGAGTGGGAGCGAGATGCGAACCTATTACTACGCTTAATTTCATACAGTTCGGGAACCAGTGAAAATAGCTCGGCCGTGCAGTTGCCATGAAAGTACTTGTAGAAAAGTCAGAGGGAAGCCACAGCACGTCTCTGAGAAAGTAACTCTAGACGGGATGATAGCTCAGGACCAGTCACTTTACATATCCGTCTCTGGATTTTGTCGAGGACCTCGAGATGTACAGCGGGAGCACCAGACCATATATGGCAACAGTATTCCATGCAAGGACGAATGGTTGATTCGTATATTTGAAGGCTGGACTCAGGCGAGAAAGAACCTTCTGGCGCGACACAGAAAACCAAAATTCCTCGCGGTAGATCAAGCTAAAGATCCAATATAGTTGTTCCACATCAGGTCAGTGGACAGTGTGAGACCAAGCAGGCGCAGAGAGGCGCTCACGCGGAGTTGGGCATTCTATTTTTGAAATCTGGTCCCCACGCATACGTAAGAAGATTTCTATAATAATATATATATATATATATATATATATATATATATATATATATATAGTGTGTGTGTGTGTGTGTGTGTGTGTGTGTGTGTGTGCAAAATAATGATATATTTCTTCTTCAAAGCTTAATGCCTCTCGGAGTTTCATTCATATAAAATCGTCACGCATAAAATTGTATCTAACAGTTGGTATCTAGAGGAAACTCCGAGTTGCGTCAATCTACCACAGATTTATAATCACTCTCTCTCTATATATATATATATATATATATATTGTCATATGCCCTAGTCGACGAATGGGTTTATAAGGCGATCATACGCCGACCAGAAGATATATACATTATCACACCTGTGGAGAAATACAGTTTATCTCTCTCAGATCATGACAATGGACAATTAGTAAACAAAAAATTATTTTAAAGAACACTTTTCGATTAAGATAATCGAACAGTAATCTTTTTCGCTTCGGTTTCAACACGAATACTGATCCACAATTCAAGGATGAATGATAAGGCGTAGTGGATTTTGATATCAGAACTTTAATATGTACAGATATACAAAATATTAAAATAAACGAAAATATAAGCATGAGTAAAACATACGACGACCAGATCTCAAGACTTATGTTGGTATTTCAAAATATGCCTAACTCCAAATGGATTCGACTGAACACGAACGGATAAAAAAATATAAGTATGAATAACTACGAATGCAGAAATCAACCCATAACCAAAAGAGATGGGACAGGAGTTACATATTATTATTTTGACATGTGGAAAGGTGTTTGTAAGAACATAATATTTATGGATGCATGTGTATCTTTCTAACACGGGTCCAAAATATATGATTACTTATCTTTATAGTCAGTTCTCTTTTTTTATCATTGTCCTTTCTTTTCTCTTTCACGATTCCACTTTTCTTCCCCCCGTTTTTTTCTTTCACAACTACGATTTCACACACTGTCCGGCTGTAACAGAGATATACACTTTCTTCCTCTCTCTGGTTTTCTTTTTTCTTTCCTTCTTTCTTCTTCTGTATACGGTTCAGTTTCAAACACGATTCAACTGCAACAGGTACATACACTTTCTTCGTCTCTCTGGTTTTCTTCTTTCTTTCTTTCTTTCTTTCTTTCTTCGTTACACAATTCAGCTTGTAACAGAGATATATACTTTCTTCCTCTCTGGTTTTCTCTTTTCTTCAAACGCAGTTTGTATTCACAGCGTACAAATTCCTTTGCGTCTTCTGTGATAAATAACGCAGGTTATCGTCTTCAATTTGGGGTTATCGAACAGAAATACATGTTCTTTTATTTGCCTGGGATGAATCGGACAAGTTCCATCATTATCAAATGAGTCTCGTCGTTCCGTTCATAAGTTATCAGCGCTTCGATTTCGAGGCTTGCTCCTTCAAAGACAAGGCAGCAACTGACTCCCAAGTAATTTCCTAACTCTCACTTGTCCTGCGTTTTGGCGCGAATTCCAGCTTACATCAGTCCCCGGTCTAGCTTCTGTCTAGACATCTGTTGCTAGGTGTAATTGGGTCAGTCAACCTCTTGACTTGCTTTGCCAAAATGTCTCATGACTTCCACGTGACCTCTTCTGTTGCCAGGCGGAGATTAAGCTCAATATATGCGTGTTTGGGCTATCTGCGTCCGACACACACACACACACACACACACACACACACACACACACACACACACACACACACACACATATATATATATATATCTTCATTGAAAAATATAGACATATTGTGTCTATTTTCATACTGATTCTTTGCAGTTCTCTAATCATTTTCTAGATGTCAAGAAAAATTTATCAAGGATTATGATGAATTATTTTCTAACCAAAATCATATTCACTGGTAAATTCAATGAAACATGTTTGAATGAAGATATGCTGCCTAACTGTGTTCGTGTGTCGGTGTATGTGTGTATGTGTGTCATTGTTTGAGTGTTTACCTATCATTAATTATAGAAAATTCAAATTTCTCCTATAAGTAATTCTACGGGATGAAATACTGTATGGATTCTGAGTCATGGAAATTTGAAGGCAGGAAACATCTAGAAATTTTCTTTAATATTGTTCGTCCACAATTTCAATAAAAATGCAAAATCTTATTATTGTCTGAGACAATACCGTCCCGGATGACTTGAATGTTTCTCTGGAATTGTTGCATCGATGAGGCGAATTTTATGGAGCGGACATTTTTATTCTCTCTGCTATTTTGAGGTCGAGTGTTTAAGACAAAGCATCGAGTATTCTTTTAACTCTTGTCTGCAGTCGTCAGAAATAGAAAATGTTTTTCCCATAATAAACATTAGAAGACAAGGGATGTTTCAGAACAATATTTCTGATAATTCTCTGAAGTAACAAGGAGAAAATATCTATAGAAATTCAAGATACAATAAAAAACAACGAAAAAAGCATAACATTAAACAAAGAACCTGAACAAATAACCTAAATAGATGACCTGAAAAAGAAAAAAATAGATACAAAAAGTGAAATAAATAAAGAAAATGTCGAAAAAGAAAGAAAGAGAAAAAAAGGAAATTGAAAAATGAATCTAAGCTGAGAAAACCGAATCAATAAAGCAAAAATGTGGTAAATAATAAATAAACAAATAGTCTCCGTTAGAAAAGGTTCTATATAAATAAAAAAAAGTTATAATAAAAATAAAGAACGGATTACAAGTTTATAAAAAAATGGAATAAAATATAAATGAAAGAAGGAAAGAGGAAAACAAGAAAGAAGGACAGGAAAATGATCCTTTCGTGTCGGGGAGAATATTTTTAAAAAATATAAAGAAAAGAAAGAAAGAAAGGAATAGAGAGAGAAACGATGAGCAAGATAGAAACATGGACTCTATATAAGTTCAAATATTTTGCAAAGAATGAAAATCGCAATAAAAAACGAAAAAAAAGTGATAAATTCAACGAAAATAGAAACTGAATTACGAAAAAAAAAAAACCCATAAAGAATGGCTTGAAATCTGTTTCTTTTTTTGCCTCGCAATGAGTCATCAAAACGAATATAATAAAATATGCAGATTAACAAACTTGACCTCTGGAAGTTAATAACTTAAGTATTTTGGTTGGGTCTCCGGACGTAACTGTGATTAGCTGTCAAGTTTATTACACGAAAATAAATTGTGGAGTCAAGGTATTCTCTCCTGGAACAACATTTTAATTTTTCTTTCTTATGTCTTTTACTATTGAAAATACTTAAAAGCAAATATAATTATTTCTCTAATTATTTCTTCACGAAGTTTCGGGACCATGCGGCAATGAAAAGTTTAGAATAATCAGTTCGTCTTCTCAATGAAATTATATTAAGATAACGTGCTCTCTGGCGTTAATCCTTAAACAACCGACCTGAAGCAACAGTCAAATCACATCTATTTGTCGCATCTTGAATTGTATGTATCTATATATGTATGTATGCAAGCATGTAGATATGTATGTATGTATGTATGTATCTATCTATCTATCTTTCTCTATATATATATACATGAGTGTTTGTGCTTATATGTATGTACATATGTATATATATACGTACATATGTATATATACGTACATAGAAATATATACACACATATAATGTATATATATATATATATATATATATATATATATTGTTCATATATGTATATATATATATGTGTGTATTAAGGCATTAAAAACAAGAAATTTTATATTGTAGGCCATGATAGATTTAAAACAAAACACACACCAGTCGACTGGTTTCGTCCCCTCTCATCAAAACTGTTAACACGGAACTAAAATTATGAGGAAAAGGAAAAGAAAATGTCTGTCATGGATGACATGAATGAGTGGACAGGGAGAAAAAAAAACATTATAAAAAATTATACCAGCCAAGATGCTAAAAGCGCAGCACAGCAAGTCCAAGCAAACAATCTCTTTGTTTGCAAAGAGCAGGTTGCCTGGACTTGATGTAAAGCGACTCCAACACCTTAAGATGGAATAATGAGAGCACACTGGCCAAAACGGAAAACCAGTTCACACTGAAATCCATCGCACAAGTGGGATTCTTTATAAAATGATCCGCAATCGAAGAACTATACGTGTTAGGAATGGTATCGCCCAAAGAAATTTTTTGTGCAGTATTATAGCAGGTACGTGTTGTTTAATTCTAACGTCCAACCGCTGTGTCATTCTTCCTATGTAATCGCATCCACAACTACATTTGAAATGGTAAATAACAGAATTAATATGGTGTGTGTGTGGGGGGGGAGAACATCTTTACACATAGATGAAAGTATGGACTTAGTTTGAAAGACAACACGAACGTTCGCTGCAAAATAACACTCACATGAACTACATGAAATACGCTTGGCGAAGGATTCACTAATCCTACCCAACCACGGTAAACGAAGATAGACCGGACATTTACCCACTGAAGCAGGTTTGATTTTGTTGAACCTGGCAGTCTCATCTCGAATAACCGATTGAACAATGTTCAACGGATAACCATTGTTCAGAAAGATCTCAGTTAAACAACTGATTTCATGTTTGAAGGTGTCACCCGAACAAATCATTAACGCCCTATGTGTCAGGGTCCTAATCAAATTTATCTTTTGTCGTTTAGGACAAAAGGAGTCCCATCGAGTATATAGTCATGTAAAAGTAGACTTCCTGTACACAGAGGTAATAAACGAGGAAGGATATATATATATATATATATATATATATATATATATATATATATATATGTGTGTGTGTGTGTGTGTGTGTGTGTGTGTGTGTGTGTTGTTGTGTATGTGTGTGTATGTGTGCGTGGCTTTAATAATTAAACAACTGATCAGAGGCTAGTGTCAGATGACATCTATTTGTCGAATGTGTTTCTACCATACTGCATCATATATATATATATATATATATATATATATATATATATATATATATATATATATATATATATATACACTGCGTGCCAAATTATTAACAAGATAACTTTCTAATATTTCAATATTTCCAATCAATTCAGACAAAAGTCTCACACAATTTTGGCAACACTGAGCTGCGCAATCACTGAAATTTTCGTACTTATCCGTGCAAAGTAAACAAACTGGCACCATATTTGTTAACAGCACAGTGATTTGAGCGTGCCAAATTATTAGAAAAGTATAAGAATTTAGTGAAAAGATGGGCCGTAAAAGCAGTTTAAGTGATGTAGAAAAGAAAAAAATATTACCTCAGAACTCTCAAAAGGTAAATCTACCCTAGAAGGTTTTAAAATGATAGGGAAGGGTCATCAAACAGGGAAAAATTCACCGCCGACCCTACACAAGTACGCAAAAGGGCATATAAAGGCAAGCCGAGGGTTATTTCACGTCGTCGCATGTCACGAGAGGCCACGAAGAACACTGGACTTACCAGTCAAGAGCTTTTCAGTCGTATTGGGGATCCTACTGTGTCTAAAATGGGCTTAGACAATATGAAGATTGTCTTCTTTAAAGTTTTGATCACAGACGAAACTCGAGCAACACTTGATGGGCCAGATAGATGGTGCCAAGGCTGGGTAATGAATCGCCATCAGTGTTTGAGATGCCAACAAGGCGGTGGAGGCATAATGATCTGGGGTGGTATTATTGGAAAAACATTAGTGTACCCATGGAGAGTACCAGATGGCGTCAAAATGACTGCTGATGCATACATAGCGTTTATGAAGGAGCATCTTGAACTATGGATGAAAAGGCAAAGAGTTTCCTTCAGAAGGGCCATTGTTTTTTATGCAAGATAATGCTCCCTCACACGCTGCTGACATGACTACTGAATATTTGAAACAGTTAGGCTTTGATGGACCTCGAAAAATGAAGTAGCCAGCAAATTCTACGGATTTGAACCCAATCAAAAACATTTGGAACATCATGAAGCGAAGACTGTGGTGATAACAAATATGGCGCCAGTTTGTTTACAATGCGCAGATCAGTACGAAAATTTCAGTGATTGCGCAGGTCAGTGTTGCCAACATTGTGTGAATTGATTGGGCGGATTTGAAATATTAGAAAAAAGTTATCTCGATAATTATTTTGCACGAAGTGTATATATATATATATATATATATATATATATATATATATATATATGCACACATATGATTGTATATAAACATGCATATATTTATGTGTGTGTGTGTGTATATCTTTCTGCGTGTATATATATATATATATATATATATATATATATATATATATATACACACACAAACACAACTTTATATATATATATATATATATGTGTGTGTGTGCGTGTGTGTGCGTGTGTTTGTGTGCGTTTACATATCTATATAAACATTAATTCATCATCCAACTTAATTTCGGAACAGAGCATAAGAAACCTATTAAATTAATTTTACGTTTCATGGGACAAAATGTATCCCAACGTGTATATAAACTAGTCAACATCGGTTTACGGTAAAAAGAATTAACAAATCCCGACGAAGTTCTGTTAACTAAAACATCAAGAAAATGAAGAGACGAATCAACTGCCTTTTCCTGAGTACATTTTATAGCCGGATGCTTATTATTAAGGAACAAAAGAAATTGGTCCGCTTCAATCTCGTTACAGAAGAGTCAAAAGTTGTCATCCACGTAACGGAAATAAACTTCATGTTTATTAGGTTTAAATAACTTAATCTCTTCCTGGAACCCAGCAAAGATATTTACTAAAATGGGTCCCAAGAGGGAACCCATCGAAACACCATCAACTTGCGTGTACATGACTTCGTCAAAACTAAATTTAACTGATATTGTGCCAAATTTCACCAGTTCGACAAAAAGTTCCTCCTGAATAACAGGACAGAACAACTGACTACGATACAGAGCATCACCACATATATCGAGAGTCTCAGCAAGTGGAACACAGGTAAATAGACTGGAAATGTCGTAGGAACACAAAAATTTACCCATCAACGAATGACGTTGCATAAAATCAGATATTTCAAATGAATCTTTAATACAGTTATATTGTTCCAAAACTTGCGGTAATATGGTAGAAAACCATCTAGCCCCGCCATGTTGGGAAGACACTATCATAGACAGTATAGGTCTCAATGGTTTCCCAACTTTATGAGATTTGGGTAAGCCATAGAGACGGGGACGAATGGAGCCCGAGGTTCTAATTAAAATTAAAATATCACTGGGCAATTTTCCACTTTTTACCCTCTTAACCAAACGTATTTAGAACTTGGTCTCAATAGATAATGTAGAATCAAATTTATCTATTGGGCCGAACCGGAAAAATGTAGAGGAATCCCCAAGATTGGTCATCATATTGTTAACATAATCGTGATAATCAAGAATAACGACACCAGTACTTTTCTCGGGTTCGCCATCACCAAAGATTTATTATTACGAACTGCTTTGATTACCCGAAATTGCTCATTCTTTCTCTCTGATTCGTTATGTGAAACAGGAGTGCCTGCGTCGTAATGTGTCATACTGTTTAGCTTTGCCTTGAGGTCGCTGACCTTACTAACTCATTTAGGGTGAAGCTTAGCTAACTGCGCGAACAAAACCTCAAACACTGAATAAACTTCTCGCTTAATATGCGAGTTGGGGGTGGTCACAAACATCTAATCGATAATTCAAGTGCGGACAATTCGTATGAAAAAGATTTAAAACATACTGACCTATAGCAGGAATAGCAGAACACAGAATTATTTATCAATCAAATGTTGCAACTATTCTTATATCTATCTATCTATCTATCTATCTATATATATATATATATATATATATATATATATATATATAGATAGATAGATAGATAGATAGATAGATAGACTGCGGCCGTAGAATGCGCGGATTGCTTTTCATATAAGGGGGATGACTCCACTAATTAGTTAGTCCTGCGTATGACGTTAAACTGCATTTAAAGTTTAAAGAATTAAAGTTTATTCTCCTCAAAAGAATTGAGAATAATGACAGCAATTTCAGTTTTAATATTTTCAAAATGTTTAGTATATCTTTATTTTACTATAAAATTTATTGGCTTTCATTTTGCTCTAAAATGTAATGCAGGTCATTTTAATATAATGTAAATTTCTGCACTTGAAAATATCTATTTTTATGGGAAGGGAATTGCAAGAGACTGTTATGAACATCACCCATACCCGGTTACAGAGTTGGGCCTGTAACAATTTTATGTGAATTTTCAATGCACACAGACAGAACAATCAAAACAATTTGGCCAGACATCGTGAACAAAGACAGACTCTGTTTTCCTATTGACATGAGGACGTTGCAGATTTTAATGTATCTTTGAAGATCTTTAAAAGACTATTATAATACAAGTATATTGAAGTGGAAATCTGTAATGAGGATATCTATAACTATAATTCTATTTGTAGTTGAAGCCCTCGGATTAATTGGAAAATGTTCCAATAGATTCATTGAAGGTAGCCTATGCCTTCAAGAAATACAAAATATTAAACTCAAAAGTACTGCTCCCACATTACTAAGAGTTTCATCCGTGTAAAATCTGTGTGATTTTCTTTTACAAACAAGTATCAGTGGAGAATGTCATGAACCTACTTTTGACCTTAGATTTCTGGTTGGGACTCTGAAGGAAATTAGTATACAGCAGAAATACAATAATAATAATAATAATAA
>CAHIKZ030005567.1:180000-212500 GCA_903632075.3 Acanthosepion pharaonis
AAATTACTACTGATCTAAGAATTACCTTACTTCTCTTGTTAAATGAGAAATATGCCTTGTTATTTTTAACGTCTCCCGGTCTAACATGTTCTCTTTTATCCGATGAAAGAACCTTTTTTTCTTACACGAACAGGGCTAATTCTAACCTACAGGAGAGTAGTTCACCGCATCTTTCCAGGCTAATGTTTTCAACAGACATTATGTGTAATGATTGTAATGAATAATCTGTTAGGTCATCTTTGCAAAGAGTTGCTTCACAGAGTCGTAAAAATTTATAAATCTATCATATGACCATACATTTAATACTGCTGTCACATTTGGTCTGGTATTTCTGTTACACATTTAGAGATTTTAGATGAGACATAAAGAAGAATTTTATTGATCCTGACCTGGCATATCGGCATCATATACTTTCTCACTGACGTAGCATAAGTTCCCTGTACCATTCCAAAAACTTTTTCATGGCAATTCTTCTGATGAGCTTTTCTTTTTGGTACCTAGAATTGATGAACATTAGATCAGGCAAAGTCTCGTAATTTTACAGTTAGAATGGATAGATATGACCGTAGGATCTCTGCTAACATTTTCGGCCTTTGTACGTCTCTCTGTTGGAAAGCTCTTGCTTTCGACTAAATTTTATTTTTCAGAAGATTAAAAGAAATATCAATCGTTATTCTGTCTCGTTAATTCCTGTTCTTCGATGTTTTCCTCTCATTAATGATATTTTGGAAGCATATCAACACTCAGTAATCCATTGTTACTTGTGGTGAAAATATTAAATATATAAGCCTATAATATATATCATTTTGTTCGACTATATTTCGCCAAAATTCAGGATCGTCCTCTTATTCTAGATTTCGCAGATTTCCGGTCGGTCATTTTTTTTTAACAGTTTGTCTAAGAAGTAAAGTTGGTCCTGTTAAGAGAATATTTAAGGATGAAAAATCACTAATTCGAATGTATGAGATCAGGTGATCATTGGAAGAATAGCAGTTTATTCGAGCGGAATTAAACCATTTTTTGCTGGTTTTCAAAGAAAAGTTTGAACTCATCTTGATTGAAAACGAGACATTAGCTAATTTCTGATGCTGTTATTCTATTGCTGTCTTTAATCGGAATAATTGCGAAAAGTACTTTTCTGAATTGAACGGCTCATTATACTGTAAGATTTATATTATATAATATTTTTCCAATCCCACCAGATACACATAGTCAACTACTTCATATGATTATCGTCCTTTGGAGGACATAACTACTTTCATTTTTCCAAAGTTATTACGTTGCGTATATTTGACAGGATTCCAGTTTGCATTGCATATGACCATTGTTCTAAGAAATTTCAGCAGGGAATAGCAGATGAAAATACAGTACTTTAACTTTTATCTCCCTTAAGTAGTTAGACACAGAGATATTGTTGGCAATATTCGGACGAAATATGGGACAAATTTTCACTGATGTCCCCTAACGTATAACTTGATATATTAATAATCCGCGTTTCGACTTGGTCATCGTCTACAGCTTTAGGGATGTTGTATCAAAATTTTCACTAGTAATCTTGGAAAAAAAGCTACTAATTGTAATCTTAACTACGGCATCATCTTCGTAAAAGGCACATATCACATATATTTTTTGCTGTTTTACAGTATTTTTCCTTCGTTTGAGAAAATAAAAATATTTAAGGCATTTAATTTCACCCAAAAGATCTTTTGAAATATATATATATATATATATATATATATATATATATATCGTACTTATTATAAAACCCAGGTTGTGTGTGTGTGTGTGTCTGTTCGTTTATATATTGGATCGGATTTCCTATATTTTTCAACTGATTTCAACAAAACTTCACAGGATTATGTAAAATTACCTAGCGGTGGATCTGACAGCGCCAAAAATTGGAAAAACACAATTGTTTTTGCACGAATTCAATTTGAAAACACAATTAAGAGGCTTTGCTGTTGCGAGAATGAAAAGGGGACAACTCATATCGAGTTATACTTATTATAAAACCCAGGTTGTTTTATGTGTGTGTGTGTGTGTGTGTTCCTTTATATATGGGATCGGATTTCCTACATTTTTCAACCGATTTCAACAAAACTTCACTTTTTTTGGCAGGTAGTGTTTCTTATTGTCTTGCACACATTTTACTTTATTTTTACATTCAGAATGCTTTAAAAATTCCATTTACAAGACAATTGTTTATAATAAAATTCTATTCAATCGGTAGACTCATAACGATTGAAAACAATGTTTTTGTTTGAGTTTGACCAATTCGTAAAACAAAAAAAAAACTAATTAAGACATGCATGTCCGTCAACCTTAAACAATAATCTTTGTCAATTTTATTTTTCAGTCTTTATGATGGTCGATACTTGATCTATCTCTTACTGTTACATCTCCGGGCAAAGACGGCTCTACTGTATATATATATATATATATATATATATATATATATATATATATATATATATATATATATATATATATATTCAGCTATCACATGGTACACTAAAGATTACTCTCTTGAACAGGTGTAGGTGTTCCTGTATAGTACTGATTAGGTTCCTTTTCCCATAGTCTGTTCATTCTCTTTCACCTCTATATTCCGTTGCATGAGCTGTAAAATGCTTAAAACACACACACACACACACACACGGAGACGCGCTCGCACACGCACACACACACACACACACACACACACGGAGACGCGCACACACACACACACACACACACACACACACACACACATATATATATATATATATATATATATATATATATATATATATTCAGCTATCACACGGTACACTAATGATTACTCTCTTGAAAAGGTGTTTATCCCTTTGGTTCCTGTATAGTACTGATTAGGTTCCTTTTCCATAGTCTCTTCATTCTCTTTCACCTCTATATCCTGTTGCATCTTAGTGGCATTATTGCCTTGCATGGGGTGTGAAATGCTTAAACACACATGCACACACAAACACTCACGCACACACAAACACTCAACACACACACACACACACACACACACACACACACACACACACACATATATATATATATATATATATATATATATATATATATATATATATATATATATATATACATATATAAAATTAATTTCACCTGTTTCACAACGCTACGAAATTTTGTAAAAAACCAATATAAACAGAGTATTCTGGAAGTCAGAATTTGCAAAAATGCATTTTTCTCATCTCTAACAGGAAAAAGTTTAAGAACGATGTCTGAATATTTAGGTTTATTTAAAACAACTGCATCTCTTAGAGTTTAAATTTTCATATTTCCACCATAGCCATGACAGTGATTAAACACTTTTCCCCGATAGAGTATCATAAGTCGAATGATAAAACACAATTTTTCTCTCGTTTAACGCAAATCTATAGGCGTCTACATTATGTCGAAGTATTATTCAAGAGGGAATTCCTGGCATTTGTTCCCATTTCTGTCATGTTCATGTCAACTTGTTCTGCTACTTACCAGGCTCAGTTGAATTACTTTATTATTATTGTTTCAGCCTCGCGTCAACTCGAGGCAATCTACGCGTGAAAAGAATATCCTATTGCTTACGTATTTGATTACGATCTTGCACACAGAAGAATGCACGTAAATACACGTTTGCATATATTAATAAAAAAATCGTTGTTCACAAATACATGGCTAATTTATTAACATACAGAAGCTACAACAAAAAGACACACACACAAACGACCACACAAACACACACATACGTACCTACACGTGTGAGCGTGTTGTAACAATAGAAAATGTAAGCGCAAATATATGTTTATATAGTTATATATTGTTATATATTTAGTAAAATACACGCACAAGCATATATATATATATATATATATATGTAGAATTTACAAAAACAAACAAAAATCCATAAATGTAGTTAAAATGAAAAATTGTCGACGTCAGACGTTTCGTTTTAATAAACCATTTTCAAGACAAAATTCATTAAAATACAAATTCAGTTCAATATGACGAAAACGATGGACATAAAAACTGAAGTTTTATAAAAAATGAATTAAAACAGAAACTTGGTTTATTAAAAACCGAAACTTGTGTTTTATTTCATTTTAACTACATTTTGGATTTTTTGTTTGTTTTTCAAAATTTCTACATTCTGTCGGATTTTATCCATTTACACTTATATTATATATATATATATATATATATATATATATATATATATATATATATATATATATATATATATAAAAAAAGAAAAGATATATAATCCGGTGTTCTTATAAATATTTTTACTTTTTACAAAATAGCTGAATGTAAGTTTACAGAGCATTAATATTATAAATTAATTGATTTAAAATATGTTTTTTTTCGCTACACAGTTCTAACCATGTTTCAAAAATGGAAGCTAAAAGCCACGAATTTAATTTTGCAATTAAATTAAAGACATTAGTTCCATTTCATCCTCAAGCGAATTTTGAAGTAAGTTTTAAAATTACTGGGTTTTAAAGACACTACTAAAACGTAGCAATAACTGATACATTAAAATATAAACACTGAGACAACCCTCGTCTGGTAAATTGGATTCATCTGTAATCTTAGAAACGTGAATTATGATTTTAGCTGTGTCTTTAACACTCAGTAATTGTAGAAAAAAAATATTTTAAATCAATTAATTTATAATATATATATATATATATATATATATATATATATATATATATACACACATATATATATATATATATATATATATATATATGAAAACTGTGTGTATATAAATATTAATATATATATATATATATATTTATATATATATATATATATATATATATATATATATATATATATATATATATATTAATCTTAGTTAAATGCTGTACTCTTTCTTGTACAATGAGAGTAAATGTATTCCTGTGAAGTATACAGGGTTCGATGCATACATTATCGTCTGAATTACAAAAAAACTTGACATCTCATTTTAACAGATATATTTACCAAAATTAAAGAAAATATATCAATGACGGTCGAATATTCAGGCCGGTAGATTTAGTAGGATAAAAATTACAGATCATCTACTGTAATACGTTCATCTATAAAAAATGACATTTAAACAAATTAGATTAAAAGCAACAACAATTTATTATATATATATATATATATATATATATATATATATATATATATATATATATATATATAAAAATATACAGAAAAAAAAATCTTAATATGCAATTATACTGCATCAATGTTAATATAAAGTCAACGTCGGACGTTTCAGTCTATTTTAGACCATCTTCAGGACATTTTCATTAAACATAATTAACATTAGAACATATAAAATTCAACATGAAAAGACGATGGACATAAGAGCACAACTAATCTAAAAAGATAACTGAAATTTTCAGCGTTCCGTTTAAATATGATCACGTCGTCGTCACGTGGGCGATGTTGTGAAAACGTATTCGAAGTTGATTTCCAAATATTAAAATATTAAAAAAGTCGATTGAACTATTTTATATAAACAGTTCAAGAAATCCCTTCCATTGATATAGGAATACGCAGAGATCAATAGGTTCTTATATCTTCATACAAGCTTGAAGTCCTCCACGTTACAAAGCAAATCAAAAATGATTTCAAATTATCAGAACGATGGAACAATTTTAAAAAAACAGTTAAATAATAAATCCTTTCCTTACTTGATCAATAGATTCTTATATTTTCGTACACGCTTGAAGTCTTCCATGTTATAAAGTAAATTCAGGTTTGTATTTCCAGTAGACAGTATGTAAGCAAATATATGGATATATACGCACAAATAAATAATTATATATATATATATATATATATATATATATAATTATTTATCTGTGTGTGTACATATATATATATATATATATATATATATATATATATATACAGATCCATCTGGCTTTGAACATATACGCAAATATTATAGATTCCACCTTTACAGACAGTGAATAAGATTAGAAGACAATGAATTAGAAATAGCTAGATATAAAAACGATAGATAGATAGATAGATAGATAAATATGGAAAGAGAGATCCGAAATGTCGAGAGAGATAAATAATGTAATTGCAAATAATGGAAAAGATGTGTGTAGTGAGATATAAGAACGCCTAAAACCACTCTACCCGTTTTACAGCATTAAACATTTGTAATCTCTGCAGATATACCCATCGTCGGTAAGTACTCATTGCAAATAATTACAATGCTCATCAATCTATATCTGAGACGACAAAATAAAAATCGGGAATAAAACAGATGTTATCATTATTTGCCAATAGCTAATTTCAAAAGACCTACTCCTCATTATACCAAGAACAATGTACATGGGTGTATTGTTCTCGCCTTTTGTAAGTAAGGATAGACGAGGTTGCAAAGCAATGGGTTACGAAAATCAAAGAAGCTTATTAAGATAGTAAAATAAATACATTGAGTAAGACAAACGCTTTAAATATAAATAATGAATTTAAAATTATATCTGCAGGTAGCAGAAAGGATTCATAATACATGTTTGTTTTTCTAGCAGATGAAGTTTTATCGCATGTTTCCTGTTTCGGACTGAATTTCCGGTTGCTTCTCAACTCTAAAGTTCGAGCGTCTACGTCTAAACATTGATATTTTATTTACTGTTGAATTTTTATTTCTTTCTTTAATTTTCCTTAGTAGGAGTAGATAGGTTCACCTATTGCCAGGTTCACACTTACGCTTATCTTTTGAACATGATTAAAGGATTATCCCATTCTATCCTGTTTAGGATACTGTTTCTAAATTCTTAGCGTTCTATTTCCATCCCAATAACCCCATGCGTCTTCGTGGCATTATAGCCGTGTTTTGGATGATTTAATTATATATATATATATATATATATATATATATATATATATATATATATAAAAAGTTTCAAATTGAAAATTATAATGTTTTATTTTATGAAAGTATTTATTTATTTATATATATATTTGATATTTCAAATTGTCCTCAATTTTTCATCAGAAATAACTGTTTCTTACAAATAAATTAAAATTACTGTTTGTTAGCAAGTAGCGTCCTTCGCGAGACGCGGACATCACGTGATATGGAACGTCACTGTTCGGATATTCCTAACTTAAATCTAACTGTCATAAATATTTAAAAAAAAAAAATGTTATATATCTAAAAAAAAATTGCTTAACTATTGAAATATTTATAAAGATTTAAAGCACCTAAGTCCCTATTCAACCCTAGTTTATGTGTATTTAATTTTAAAATCCAATATGTTTCTTTTTTTCTGCGTGTGAATGTGGAAGTAAAATCGGAATCTATTAATAAACATTTGCAGTTTTCTAATGTGTGTCCTGATTGATTGTAGTGTTTAGCTATGGGGGAATAAGGGTTGTTTTGACGTATTGTTTGTTTATGGTTATTAAAACGAAATCTTAAACTGTTTCCAGACTTACCAATATATCCACTATTAGGACATAAGTTGCAGAATAAATAATAGATTACGTTATGGATATCGCAGGTGAGGTTAGGTGGCTGTATTCTGATATTGGTGTTGGGTACGGAAAATGTATTAGCTATTATTAAATGTTTGCAAACTAAGCAACGAGGTTTTTTACATTTGTAATTTCCTGTTTGGTTTCTATTGTTTAGATATTTGGTAGAGGTGAGGATAGCTGATAAGTTAGGTGATTGTTTCATTGCATTTATGGGTGCTTTCTCATTATGCTATATATATATATATATATATATATATATATAGTAAATTTTGATTTTTATAAACCTAGTAATATATAGTTTCTCATGTATGCAAAAATGACATGCGTCATTTCATTACCTACATATTCTAGCTTTACTTATTATTTTCCATTTTACCATAGATGTTTTATTTTCCTTTAAGTGTCAGAAATATTTCGATGCAAGTCTTATTTTCGGTTTTACCTAACTTCAATTTAATTAACTTACCTGATATAACATTAGATTTAATGAAAAATGAATACATACCTTATAAATAAACCCAATACAAATCCTTTATATATATGCACACTAAATCTAATCATCCTCGATCTATAATTAAGCATATACCTTTATCTATCGGGAAAAGAATAAATATAAATTCAGCAAATGATAAGATGTTTAATGAACATATTAATTTCTACAATAAAGCTCTTAAAGATAGTGGCTCCAAAAGGCCAAAACTAACTTACATAAAAAGTGAAAATGGAAACCATAGAAAAAACAGAAACAGAAAAATAATTTTGTATACACCCCCATGCAACCAAATGGTCAACAATAAATTAGGACAAACATTCCTTGCATTAGTCTTTAAACATGTTCCTAAAGATCGTAAACACAGTACTATTTTGAATAAAAATACACTCAAATTAAGTTACAGCTGTACTGAAAACTTAGAGAAAATTATTAAGAAACATAATGCTACTATCTTGAATAAACACTTAGACCAAAAATCAAAGAAATTTAGACAGTATAAAAATAAAAACAATGAAAATAAACAAAAATTATGTAAATACAGATATCCTCAAAACTGTCTTCTACAAAATAAATGTCGCACAGAATCATTAGTATACCAATGCATAATCTCATCTGTAGAGAATCCCGAAAACATAAAGATCTCTATAGGTTGCACAAGCCATGAGATCAAAAAAAAGATTCAATCAACATCAAAGTTCATTTAGGATAAATCAATACTTAAATCAGACGTCCCTTTCGAAATATTTCTGACACTTAAACGAAACGTATAAAACACCTACGGTAAAATGGAAAATAATTAGAAAACCAAAATATGTAGGTCATTAAATGATACATGTCCTTTGAGCATAAATGAGAAAATATATATTACTAGGTTTATAAAAAATAAAAAAAGATACTGGATCATAGACATGAAATATCTTTCTTTGCCGACATTTTCAAAAAATTTCTTTAAATAATATTTAAAAAGAGTAGCTGGTAATATACATACTTATATTTTTATGTAATAATATTTTTTTTTTAAATTATGTAATTCTTTTAAATTTATTTGTTTTAAAAAGAAATATGATCTATCAGTAATTAAAAGTAAATAAGAAAATAATATTTTAAAATTGTAGTTCAATACAACGTATTCTAATCCAAACATCCATTATAGAAAGAATGTATATGTATACAAATACGAATTTAACAAATAAAATACCAATAAACTTTTTTTGCCGTAGATAAGAAAAAATAAATGCGATATGCGTTGAACGGATTTCACATTTCGTTGAAAAAAGGCACACCTACCCGAGCTAGACTTAAACAATTTTCGAACGTAACACATAATTGATACAATAACAGTTAATAAAAAATAACACGCTACCGTAACTTTCTATATAACTGGATTTCTCTGTATCCTTGGAAACAAAAGTTATGAATGTATATGCTATTATAACTCAGTAAATTTCAAAATTATTCCCAAATTCGCTTGAAAAGGAAACAGAACTAATGGTTTGATGTAATTATATAATTGAATTTGAAGATTTTACTTTCTGATTTTGAATCATGGTAACTTCTCTGTAGCGATGAAAACATATATTTAAATCAGTTAACTTATAATATTGGTGCTCTGTTAATTTACATTTAGCACTGTTTTATAAAATTAAAAAATATCAATAAGAACACCGGATCTTACTGTTCTTTTTCTTTAATATATATATATATATATATATATATATATATATATATATATATATATATAATAACTGTAAATATTATCCCTCACAGATATCACTACTCGGAGTTTTGACTCATCACCTGAAGATTGCGCTCTGCATGAAACTCCGAGTTGTACTATCAGTCATGCGATATTTGTTAATATAAAATTATTAGCTCTATTGCATTACATTGATCACGGGCAGCCTGATTCCATTAAGACATAATAATTTATACAAGTTTCGTCTACTTCCTTTTAATAGGATTCTCTTGTAACTTCGAATAAATTTCTTAGTGTCCTTATAAATGTATGAAACAAAATCACTATATTCATGCATTTTCATTTTATTCCGAGCGCTTTCAACATTTTCATAAAATCATCATGATGGTCTTGAATTTAATTTTCTGATATAACCCAAATTCTTAGAAAAAAGGGGGACAGAAAAGTATTTTTTTCTTAGCAAAAGCAAGACCATGTTGACGAATTTGTGTTAATGTTGAAGGAACTTGAAATAAAATGAATATTCTTCAAGTTGCTAATTTTCTTTCTTCCTTTATTTAGTATATATATATATATATATATATATATATATATATATATATATATATATATATATTTGTGTGTGTCTGTTTATACGTCTGTGTGTGTCTGTGTTTTTATGCGTCTGTGTTTGCGTGTGGGGCGCTGGAATTTAGCATTGTCTAAATTTCTGGGACGAGGATGTATTATTATTTTTACTATGTATATTATACTACGGTCCTCATCTTTGTTGCTGTCATCAATACGTTTTACCTTTGTATCCTCCGGCTTTCCTCCTCTGTATATCGATCTGGGTAACCAAGAATGAATTCTGCATAGATGTTTTTATTGAATCTACGAGTAGACATTTCTGGACCCATTGAACTAGGTATACCGTCTATTTCTTTTAGTACTCTTCAGCTATTGCAAGTACACACTGCTGACTGGACAATTAGACGTCTGAATAAATCAATGCATGGGCTACGATATTAAGTGCTCCTTAGTACACTTAGCATATAAATAAATACAATTTGGTAGCAGCAGTAAAATAAGGTAAATGACTGCAAGTCTTCGCCCTCGGAAGTTACAGCATCACTAATCTAAACATGGGCAGCAGCAGCAGCAGCAACTGTTACAGCCTAATCAGCGTCCAAGGTTTTGTTTAATGTAGTATGTTTACTACAGCAAATTGTCCTTACTCGTGGGTAAAAGCTTTGGTTTGTGAATTTGCTGACTTACTGATTGTGAGTTCAATCCATAGTTCGGACAGTGGTGAAAGAATGGAATCGAGATCCATAATTGCAACAAAGATTTCAGTTCAGAATCCGCTGCAGGTTACCTAAACCAATATACATCTGACAAAGACCGGAGGTCACAACGGCCGAAACATTGTTGTAACAACAACAAATATGATGAAAATAGATCGAATCTAAATAGTGTAAATAGCTTGTATGCATTGTATATATATATATATACTGAATGTTTAACTTAAGAAAATATCTAAAAGACGCGTTTTGTTACGAGAAAAACATCTTTCAGGTAATAATGTTTTATTATTCTCATGTTTAAAATGATTGTTGAGTAGAAGGGAAACTAAAAAAGAAACACCCACAAAACGCCCGTAAAATTTTATATCGAAACGTTAAAGACACGGAAACGCTCTGCTTTAAATTTAGTGTCTCGCGTATTGACATAAACGTACACATTTTACATTTTGTCATGTGTGGTTTTACGAGGAAATAAACATTTTATATTCTCATTCATATACATGTACAGTGTGGGCTTAAAGTCTTGTCCCTTCTATGCAATATAATATTCTATTTCAGGTGGCTGATGCAAGCTCCTATAAATGATGTTGTTCATACAGACCTTCTCGATGTGTTACAGCGTCAATGAAACTGAATAAAATGTATCCAGTACTTGTAATTTGTATTATTGTATTGCTTGTTTTTTCTTCTGTTTTTTTTTTCCTGTACAGTAAATTACCAAGAAACCAGTGCAATTTCAATAATTTTTCGTATTACTAAATGATTTTCTTTTTTTAAACAAAACAGATTTCTTTACAAGAACATTTTACATTCTAAAGATATAGAAAATTGTTGCAAAATTTGCCCTTTCTCATTTCAAGCATATACGCCTTCTTTCAAACTGATAGTTCGTTTTGCCCTTAATTCGTCCCTTTCTAACATTATTGTAAAATCCTGCAACGCTTCAGATAAGCCGTCGAAATTGTGGCTGTAATTTTCATATCTCGATGGCGTTAGAAGTGTTTGGCATGCTGGTCTTCTTCACACGCTTATCTTCATCAACGATCTTCCGGTTGTGATGAGTTCCTAACTCTGTATTTACTTTGACGTCATGGCTATTTACCCTTATCTTTATTTTAAATCTGATAAGTTTGATAAATTAAAACTGGGAAGTGATTTTCAAAACGCCCAAACGCAGAAAAATAAGTTAAAATTTTCAAGCATCCAAATCGAAATTTCTTTCTTTTCTTTACTAAATCTCTCTACGCAATAATATTCCAAATGTCTTTCTGGTTTCACTTAAATCGTCAGAACTTAGGCTTTGATTTTTATATCTCGAACATATTTCATCGTGTTTGGCATAGTGGCCTTCTTCAAAACTGAATTACGATATTGTATCAGGCCGAAATTATGATATGCTGCAATAATTCTAAAAAATATTGTTATGAAAATTGTGTTGATAACCTACTCTTCCAGATCCTTCCATAATAATGCAAGCCTCATGAAGGTCTCTATCCTTGGAACTACTCCTTTATTGTCTTCATCAATGACATTCCGGATCTCATTAGTTCTCAACTAGGAAGTTATTTCGATAACATTATTATTTACCCTTATCTTCATAGTAATTATGATAGGTATAATGAAGTACAGCTGGGGAATGATCTCCTTCGGCCTTGCTCAGCAAGAAAACCTTTGTAATTCTTAACGCATCCAAACACATTGTTGCCTTCCTTCAGTATGGATGATAGAAAACTCAAGAGATCAATTCATAACACCTAATCTGTCTCACGCTTTCTACTTCCATGAAGTGGAATCATTATATTGAATCTATTGCTAGGTACCCAGCTAAGAAAATTATTTCTCACTGCTATAATTTACAATTTTTCTCACCAGAATGCATCATACACATTTGTAAATCTAACATTTTTCTGTGCACTGAATCTTACTGCCGCATCTAGTCTGTTGCTCCTGCTATTTATTTTACGAGATACCTGATAGAATCCCAAAAAGGATTTGTAATGTTATCTCTCATGCTCTGAAATCTTCACTTCAATCAATTTTCCGTCCCAGAGATGTGGCTTCTTTGTATCGTTTCTCTAAATATTTTAATGGTAATTGTGCAAATCGGGTTTCCTTTGTAGTAGATCGACTGAATGAATATAGACGTAATACTAGACTAGTGTTAGGTTTCATCTTTTTTATTATTGAAATTAATCAGTGCAACCGTATGTTATATACTAGTAATTTCTATTGTCGCTTATAGAAATCTCTTTCTGCTTCTTGCTTTCCTGTAACAAACAGTCCTCAAAATTTTAATGCGACTTCAATGAACATCCTGTGTCATCCAGACTCTGTTTTTTTATTGTTATCTTCCCTTCACTAACATTTTCTCATCTATTTATTTTATTGTTTCCCAATCTCATTATCGGCTTCCTAGACTCTCTGTGTCCTTTTTATAAATATTTTTATGGCAACTGATCAGACGAACTGTTTTCACTTGTGCCCTATCTGCATTAATTTAAGTGTGCAACTAGTTTTATATTTTGGTCCCACACTTTTAAAGTCGAAACAGTTAAATGTAATTACCTCTTCTACTCAAACAGCTTCTTCTCCCGCACTTCTCGACAGCGCTACTCTGATAACTGTAATCTGAAAAAAATTAAATGTAATGTCAATCGACATCTTCTCATAACTTGATATCGATACTCTTCCTTATTCTTTCCTCAATCACCCTACTTTTTCTTACTTTCACTCTCTGTAATCCCTTTCGTGTCACTCCTGCTTCGCTTGCAGTGAAATGCTTAAAAAAAACTATGATTTAATAAATGATAAAGAAAGAACTATGTACCTCATGAGAATATAAATACTGAAAACCGAGTATACATCTGTAATAGATAGGATCTATTCTTCTTATGATGTGTCCAAACGGAAAGTGAGCGAACATTACTCTCCACTACTTCATGTCTGTTGTGTTATTAGTGTTAAACATGAACGAAAAAAATATAAATCTAGAAGCTGACGACGTACCTACCTAATGAACAATTGCAGTCCAAGCATTCTTTTAGTACAAGGTGAAATAATTACTTCAATAAAAATATCGAATTTTTAACAATGTTTTTGTCTCAAGTAGACACTTTATATCATTCAGTTAGGATGTCGCTATCTTGAGTAGCTTAATTATTAAACTTCACTTTCATTCACTATTTAAAGATACTATATGACACGTATAGATTTTGATAATCTTAATATAAACATTTGTTGTAAACTAGAAAGTTTTATTGAACGAGGAATAACAAAAACGGTGGTTGGAAATGGATTCGTAAACTTTATATCATTAACAAAATAAAATACTCGCTAGAGGCGTGAAGTAGGTAAACCACTGCTCGTGTTGGTCTACATACGACAACATACTACATTTATTACAATAGTGTCCAAAGTATTTACGAGGATTGGAACATACCCATTAGTGTTCATATTTAAGGTATATAACAATATTTTTAATAGGGTTATGAAAAAGAAAAGCTCTATGGTATATTTTGAATGAAATTCTGTAACAAAGTCGTTGCTACTATACACTGATTCGTCCCAACTGATTCGTAGTATCGAATAAGCGGTCATAAGTTATCTTTCAATTCAAATAAATCATTATATGCGTTTTTTCAATGACTCTAAGAGATCTTTTTCAGTTTTTTCACTCTTTTATCATGTCCATCCCATCATAATTCTAGGGGTGATTTCAAACTTATGAAAATAGGGCTGATATAGCGAGACTCTCCGGCAAAAGCGAATTGAGTCCTGTCGGTCACTGTGTGTTTATCTAAAAATAAATACGCTAAAATTCACCTTCATCCCCGCCGTGCGCCGACGGCTTAGTGGCAGAACAGAATCTCCAACTGATGCCTATTCAGTAGGCTTTAGATCCTAACTAAAGACAACCGGACGTCTAGCCACACTGAAGAGCTGCGAAACAGTCTGTCTATGGATGAAATTATATATATATATATATATATATATATATATATATATATATATATATATAGAGAGAGAGAGAGAGAGAGATAGATAGATAGATAGATAGATAGATAGATAATATTAGTGGTAAATATACATACATATGCAAAATATATAAATACTACTACTACTGTACTGATGCGGCATTCACCCTGAGCGGATTGATCCAGCTTCTTCCTGTTATGAGAAGAAGATTCTTTGGGATAAATTACAGAAGTAGGATACCCAGGCCTACTTGGATAACGTTCTTTCTTGCCGCGGGATTCCCACAGACGCAGAGACAGGAACGACCAGAAGCCGCCGGTTACCGATGCAGACGCTCCTTGGATTTTCACCCAGAGCCCTTGTTAGCCGGCGTGTGTTTCAGACCTGTCCGCCTTTGGTGGCCCTACCAGAACCAAGTTCCGGGCGGCATAGCTCTGACACTACTGTTTACCATACCCCCCCCACCGACTGTGAGGGTAAGGGTTGACTTTTTGTGGCTTACAGTACCAGGTGTTCCCAAAGCGGTCCCCATCTAAGTACTGACCTGGCTCTACGCTGCTTAAGTTCGGTGATCGTACGAGAACCAGGGGTTTCAGCGTGATTTGACCGTAAGCCAAAAAACGATATAAATACCCATACATGTATATTTTAGAATAAAAATTCCAAGAGGAAGACTCCAGTTAGAACTCAATGTCCAAGACAGAGTATGGATATAATAAAAGGCTTAAAACACTAATATTCCATGGTCAAAATTTATTCCATTGGAATCGTAAATTATGACCTTGGAATATTAGTGTTTAGTTTTTTATATATATATATATATATATATATATATATATATATATATATATATATATATGCAGGTTTCATTGAATATTACAGAGAAAGTGCTTTCATTTAACTTTTAAAACAATATTTATTTTTTCTGAAAGTTAAAATGTTGCTTTATTTGTTGGCTGCCAATAAGGAAACCAACACTATAAATTTAAGAAAACAATTGTTTCAGAAAAATAAATCGAAGTATCTTGTCTGTCATATATATATGTGTGTACAGTTTTTGTGTGTATAGAGTTGTTTGTGTGTGCATGCTTACCTGCGTTGAATTATATGTATGGTCATGGGTAAACACAAAAGTATATCATTTATTGGAAAATATGAGGAGAAATACATAGTGTAAAAAACATAATAAAAACAAACTAATAAATAGAAATGACTGAAACTATCAATGGCAGCGAAGAATCTGCCGATAAAAGTACAACAGAAACGACTGAGAAAGAGAGGGAAAATAAGCAATGTGTAACCAGAAGGCATAAAAATTAATGCAAAAAAAAGAGAAAAAGAAAACTTACAAGAAACATTACTGGAGTCTATTAAACCGACATAATCTCAGATGCCAACAATTTTTACCTCCTTGTACAAGGCAAAGATAATTGCCTCTCTAAACATTTCCAAAACACCCATCACCAACTCAAAGCATTTATATCTTTAATGTTTTAGCAGCGGATAACTGTCACAAATGGCAATTTGCAGATGCTTATAAAATAGTTCTCAACATATCAATCATGGTAAAAAGTGATTTGTATAATTTTAGTGGCGGGAATTATTTTATTTTGTGTAAGTTTACCATTATGGTGCTTGTGCCATCATATTTCTATTAAACAAACAAACACAAATAGACAAACACACACGTTTGTGTGTGTATGCATATACTGTGATAAAAAATCAAGACCTAATATAAAGAACCTGTCAAACTGAAAACCGCCTCAGAGAAAAAAAATATATATATATATATATATATATATATATATATATATATATATATATATATATAAAATCGGTGGGTAAGTAATCCAAGTGAATCCAAATAATATAAAATATCAAAACTTTTTCCACAAAAGACTTTTCCACAAAAGAGAGCTCAATATATTTATTAGAGAGGATAGAAATCAATTACGTAAAAATGAAACTCAGTTGTACCGTATTGTGTTGGCTATTTCGATACAAGGGATGAATTCACTGGAACTTGTCAATACTAAAACGTTTATTAACAATATGAAAACTAGAATAAAATTTGTACTAAAACAAATCCACATTAAAGCTAAAAACTTTTGCTGTTTGTCTCTTTTTCAATATCTATCTATCTATTCATCTATCTATCTATATATATATATATATATATATATATATATATATATATATATATATATATATAGGTGTCTCTTCCTGGCAACACTTCAACAGATCAAAAATGAAAGAAAGAAATGTGTTTTATAATTTAATCAAAGTGAAATAGACACATGCCCCATATTTATCACTTGCGTTTTAATTTGTAGTAATCCTTAAAATCAAACATATATATATATATATATATATATATATATATATATATATATATATATATATATATATATATATACTGACAGCGCGCACACACACACGCACATCTACTCGACTATTTCGTCGTTTAAAACGTATGTTAAGTAGCTTAGTCCTTAGAAACAACATCCAGGCGACCCTCATATATCCTTTGATTATAAAGATGCAGAACCAACCACAGTTTTTCAAGAGCCAAATACAGGGAACTGTAGTACAGTATGCCACAACGTTCTGAATTTCCCATAACCAGGTTCTGAATTCAGAGTTGAATATTTTCTAGTCTGGTTGCCTAGCAATGCTATAGAACCAATTCTTCTCTACTATTTACCGATAAGAATATGTGGAAGAATAGATGGATAGTTCCCAAGATTATGAACATATGTGAATGTATTGAATTCAACCAGAATTCGGACTGGAATCCACAGTCGGAGCCGTAATCTATTACGCCAACTTGCCTTCTTCTCTCTATCTCTGATTCCCTTTCTATGTCTCTGTCTATATATATATATATATATATATATATATATATATATATATATATATATATATATATATATAAACTTCCAGTTCGCTCATAATACACAGAAACATAACATGGATTTTATAACTGCGACCCTGTTGAAGAAAGAACATAATGCTTTGCGCAGTAGATACTCATGGATAAATATTTGGCCATCAAAAATACACGTCACTAATATTTTATTATATCTCCAATTTTTATAAAATTCATACTTAAATAATCTAAGGTATGTCTACCTATATCTATGGCCATAACAATTGTAACTTAAATAATTTCACCCGCACACAAACCATCCTCAAATCAAAATGCAGACGATAACATAAATAAAAATGCCTTCAAAACACACACCTTCACCCTAACGAATAAGTATTATCATCCGAATACTGCAAAGAAAACTTAGAGTTATGACAGACATTTGCACATCAATTTTACATAAAACACTACCTGACCGTACAGATGTACGTTTGGACACGTAAAACAATGAAAAACAAACAAGGCAAAAACAAAAATATCAGAATATTCTTGTCTCCTCTATATTCAATTTTTCTGGTGGAGCTTTAATAAAAGCCTATTATTTCTTTCTTGTTCTATCATTCTTTATATTTGATCTACAAGGTGACTGAAAAATACCTCCCTATTTTATTCATGAGTGGCCAGAGAGATGCACTTAATTAACACCCAGTGACATTTTATTTGGAGTTGGTTAATGGAGAAAGTCTTCTATACCAAACCAAGATTTTGGAAGACATTGAAGTGCGAATACAAGAAGTTATGTCTTCCATACCAGAGAAGTTGCTGGTGAAATCAGTTGTCGTGATTCCTGGCCTACTCAAGAAGATGTAGCCCAATCTAGTGTCCATAAGTAAATTTTCATGTTAGACACTTTCCTGTCATATTCACTTCTTATATACGTTACAGTTAATAAATGAATTATAAGTATTTTAACATAGGGAGATATTTTGAATTACTTGAATATATGATTACAACATATGCATATAAAGTAGGAAAGAGAGAATAGAAAGAAAATAGTCTTAGGGGAAATAAATATACATTTTATTTGATTAATGTTATGATATATACATGAGTGGAAAAATCGAGAAACCATTCATACATAACTTTTATATATATATATATATATATATATATATATATATATATATATATATATATATATATATATGTGTGTGTGTGTGTGTGTGTGTGTGTGTGTGTGTGTGTGTGTGTGTGTGTGTGTGTGTGTGTGTGAAGAGAGAGAGAGAGAGAAAAGAGTGTGTGTGTAGAGAGAGAGAGAGAGAGAGAGAGAGAGAGAGAGAGTGTGTGTGTGTGTGTGTGTGCTTGAGTGTGTGTAAAATAGCGATGTGATGAATATGAAATTATTCCGACACTGATTTATGCAGGCACCTATCATGTAAGAGAATATTTGACGTTAGCTAAAATTAAATTTTTTAGATTTAAGAGTTATAATAAATGCATCGAGCTCTCAGTGGATCAGTTTAATAATATTATTAGGATCCACCAGAATATATACCAAGGATCGATTACTTGTAATATATATATATATATATATATATATATATATATATATATATATATATATATATATATATATTTATATATATATGTGTGTGTGTTTATTAAGATAATATTGGGTTTATATTATATCCCTAATTTATTTGTATGAAGTTGAGTATTTAAATTGATAACAACCATTAAAATTAATTTATGTCTTGAGTTTGTAAACATTTAATTACTATCAAACGTTAAAATATGTGTTTATCTAAATTGTTAACCCCCTATTCTTCCTCCAAAACCCCTACGTACCTCTATTATCTCTTATACCTTTTCTTCCCACTTTATTACTTAGCCCTTTTTTCTCTTTTTTTCCGTTTTCCCATATCATTTCCGTTGAGTTGACCGATTAAATAGGCCAATGTCTGATATTTATCCCCTCCTCCTCAATATTTAGTGTTCTAATAAACACAAAATATAATATATTTTAAAACTCTCCCATCCCCCTCTTAACTATACTATATCTCTCACACTATTCCTCACCACCCTCTTTTTTATCATATATAAGCTTAATACTGTCCTTCAAAAGTGTAAACTTTAAATTCAATTTTTTTTATTACTTTGAAGTTTGAAGATCCAGAGAAAAATAAAATTCTCTGGTGAAATAAAGTATAACTGATATATACAATCATTTAAGCTGAAATTTTGCTGTATTAGATAATTTTATAAATTATATTTGCACTTCTAAATCTGCTCGCCTTAATATATACTGGGAGAAGAGATTTACTCGTCATGATATTGTTTAATCATTTCACCCTAATCTCGGCAATAAAGCCACTAGGACGCAATTGGTTACTGAGTGTTATGGAATATTGGGAAAACAATAACTTCGATTGTGGATCGAGGACAATAACAGGGCAATATTACAAAGAAAAAAAAAAGAAAACAAAAAAACAAAACAAAAGAAAACAAAAAAAAAACAGAAGATACCAAATGGCATTGCGTTTATTATTTGGAGATGAAAGTTGACAGGGAATCAAGAAACAAGAAGGTATATCCCAAAGTGAGAAATGCGATAGAAGAAACTGCTAGCATAGAACTTAGGGTTACATCTGTGACATTATTTAGGGTTGTTAAAAAGAAAGAAGAAGAAAAAAAAGAAAAAGCGAGAATTAAATTTAGGTGATAAGAAGCAATCACAAACAGGACACTAAGCGATGTTATTTTTCTGACAAGGAAAATTGTTAAGATTTTATTTTCATTATCGAGGAAAGTAAGACACTGGATTTAATTTGATTTATGACAACGCACCGAATGGACGAGAAAAGTCTGCCCATGGCAATGCTGAAAATTTCAGTTCGGCCGGGTGGCCTGCAAGGCAGAAGACCAAGAGATAGAAAAATTAATTGGGTCGCAAGAAGGATGTCTCAGGACCTCCCGCAAAAGTACTGAGAGATAAAAATTAATTAGGTCAAGCTCTGACCGAAACCAAAATATCCGTTGGACCACCCCCACACCATTTGGAAAAAACACCTGTTTTATGTCGAAGCTGGCCACGATAGGAAAATTATTTTATCAGAACGAATAATAATTAGCGCCACAATGCGACATCGCCAGATGACCGCCCACTTGATAATTGGCAAAAAAATCTCGATTGATAAAATCCAGGTGACATACGATTGAGATAAGAGTCTAAGGACTTGTTATCGGGCAGGAGAATAGAAAGAAAAGAAAAAGAAGAAAGAAAAAAAGGAGATAATTTTTTTTCTCTTTGAGCAAGAATTTTTTTAAAACCAAGGCCAGTGTGGCCACACCCACACTGCTGGGCGCCCATTGGCTGAAAGGTGACGTGAGCGGTAGGTGAATGTAATCATGTGAAAAAAGAGGGGATGCCTGTTAACGCCCCCTGAAGAGATCGGTGTGAGATGCCACTGTGAGAGAGAGGGGAAACCCGTTGACACCCTCTGAGAGTTTGGGGGAGATACCAAGATGAGAACAGAAGAAGGTGGGAGGATGATTCCCTACCCTAGAAAGTAAAGACCTCCAAAAATGGAAATTACTAAATTTTCCTAAACAAAAACAAAGAAAATTCTTAATGCGGATTTAGAATTATCAAGGAGCCTCAAGCCCAGACAGGCCCAGCCCTGTTTTGGTCGGCGCCCATATAAGCAGAGTCGCAACGAGTTGAGTTGACAGTTCGCAGTTCGCAGTGAAGTTCGCAGTTGGGGTTAGACAGACTGGCAAGCAGTTGCAGTGAGATGAGAGCTCGCAGACGCCTCGCAGGAAGCTGACTTAAGATTCGCGCATTCTCGACCTCAACTTCTAACCAAGAAAAATTTATTTTTGAAGAACGACTTAGACTCACACCACCAAAACAAGTTTTACGAATATCGCATGAAGATACACCAAGAACCAGTTTCTTAAAGAACAAACAACTTAAGATGTTAAGACTCGCCTAACAAACATAAAGTGTCTCGAATCCATATAGCGGTTTCGGAGAAAGACGCAGTCCTGTATTCAGCAACCAGATATAAAATATTGTTATCCATTTTAAACACATTTGAACTTTTCGAGTTGTTCCTTTATTTTCTTTTACATATACTTGTGTGATAATATCCTTGTTCAGACTCGACTTGCATTACGGCCCGGCGACTCATTGATTTCGTCTACCTAAGATCAAATCACAACGTGGGTAAGTTAGACTAGAAATCAAAACAGTTACTTCGGTAACCGGACGTTGGAGGCAAGCTGGGAACGACAAGGCTGATACCGAATCTAACCAGATCCCCATCCGAATCAGTAAAAGGTTAGAACATCACATTTGGTGCCGCGACCAATACCAAGTCACATTGGTCGACACAGTTGGCGCAGCAACACCGGGGGACGTCACATATCTAGCTATTTGAACGGTGAAATGATGATATCTTGATGCCAAGCTAGTACTAGGGTTAAAGTCTCCCTAACAGAGCGGAAAGGTCAGGAAAATATTTACCATGAAATTATTTATGGAAAATATTTATAGAAAAGGCACAGGGAAGTTACTTTACGGCAGTGGCAAAGGGGTTGAGGACGAGATGCCAGGTCAGGACCAACAATATACTTATCACGTCACAACTAATAAATTTAACTTACAGAGGAAGACATCAATCTCGTCTTTGAAAATGATGAAAACTACAATATGTATTGAAAAGCACCACGGCATGATAAAAGCATTCTTCTAATTTTGAAAGAACATGGCATATATAATATGCATCAATACGGTAAATTTTCTCTCTTCCTTGAGTAATGTGCCCAAACTGCTTTTCCGGGAATATGAAATGTTCCAAATGTGTGTATATATATATATATATATATATATATATATATATATATATATATATATATATATATATAATTTATTCATATATTCTATGCGCGGTAATAAATGAAAAGCGCTCAATATCAGAGATAGAAACAAACTTACTTTGGTTGGATGAAGACTGCATGAGCGTGGCCTAGGGTCACAAACTTACATCAATCCAACCAAAAATATATATATATATATATATATATATATATATATATATATATATAGAGAGAGAGAGAGAGAGAGAGAGAGAGAGAGACGAGACACATACACATTTTTGAATTTGTAGGACTGATGAATTGATCGTATTAACGATTCCAATGGAATAAATTATGACCATGGAATATTAGTGTTTAAGCCTTTTTTATATATATATATATATATATATATATATATATATATATATATATATATATATTTTCGTCTCGGAATTTTGCGCGAAATTAACTGAAATTGAAAATAAGATCCATGCCTGAAGATGATACAAGTGGCATCTAAAATACTTGCAGTATGAAATGAACATCTAATCCATTTAACAGCTTTTTAAAAACAAGGACCACATCGTTCAACGAGTGGTTATTGAGTTAATGCCTTACTTATGCTGTTAGCGAAATGATTTCGCCATTAATTACTTTAAGTTTTCCGATTTATTCTTTGTATGAATATTTCATTTATATATATATATGTGTGTGTGTGTGTGTGTGTGTGTGTGTGTGTGTGTGTGCGCGTGTGTGCGTGTGTCTTTTTATTATATCGGATTACCATCTCGGAAAATATTTAATGCAAGATGTATATGAGTAGTGCATCTGTATCTTCATTTCCTTTTAGAGGCGTAATATATACTCCATTTTGAAAAAGTATTTCAACAATGCGGCAGAGAATGTGAGTCCCTGTCTGAGCTTCCTGGTCACATTCGTATTCATCACCGGCAAAATAGTGGAATGATGAAGCCATGTTTATACAGGGAAAGTATATACTGCCCATCATCTATGTATTTCAGTCTCTGTACGCCGATATAACTATAATGAAACCGCAGCAATAAAAGATTGCCATTTTCGTGTTTTATATATTCCAGAGATAATAATCATATTGATCCAGAGTTATACATCATTTTTATTTATTCCGTACGAGAATTACCGCATTAAATTGCGTTTCTTATCAGTCAATAGAAATTGCTAAATCTCCTGCAGCAGTAAGCATCAAAACGAGTGAAACTACAAATAATAAGAGACCATTGCTATTGACAATATGACTATTAATCTTAATATTGTAATAATAATGATAACATGAAGCTATTCCTTCTGACAATGCTGATGAGCTGATCGAAGCCTCCATTGTCTCATAATTTGTTTTAAAAATCCCGTATCGAGATAAGGAATGAAGCACTTCAAAATCTAAGCAAATATTAAGAAACAGGACATTCTCCTTGCAAACAAAGAAATGATTACTGAATTGTTACATGATATCAGTCCTAATATACAGTTGGGAATGTTGGACAATCTCATTGAAGATGTACAAAGAGTCGATAAGACACTATATTACACGCGCTTCTTTCACAGCAAGTGTAACTAAGGTCAACTCAGCGTATTTGCAGTTGTATAAACCCTAATTATCCTCTGAGTTTTGATGAAATTTAAATATCCCTAGACATATTCCTGAAACAGGGATTAGCGAGCTAACATTGTTACCTTTGATCTTCTCTTCTAATATGTGACATGTCTGTTTAGGATGTACTACTGTACTGTACTGATGCGGCATTCACCCTGGGTGGATTGAGCCGGCTTCTTCCTGTTATGAGAAGAAGATTCTTGGGATAAATTAAAGAAGTAGGGTACCCAGGCCTACTCGGATAACGTTCTTGCTTGCCGCGGGGTTCCCACAGACGTAGAGACAGGAACGACCAGAAGCCGCCGGTTACCGATGCAGACTCTCCTTGGATTTTCACCAGAGCCCTTGTTAGCCGGCGTGCGTGTCAGACCTGTCCGCCTTGGGTGGCCCTACCAGGAACGAAGTTCCGGGCGGCATAGCTCTGACACTACCGTTTACCCCCACCCCCCACCGACTGTGAGGTAAGGGTTGGAATTTGTCCAAAGTCAAAAAAAAAAAATAAAAAAAGTTTAGGATGTAGACGATCATGTCTCTAGTAGTTTCGTGTTAAATGAATTCTATTTTATATTATCAGTTTCATACATTGGTCTGACATCTATGTAGCTTATGCGTTGTTTTCCTCTGTTCCACTTGTCTCCAAATGCCTTGTAATTATCACATTTTACAGGTCTTCTTTACACATCATACGCTATAGAATTCCCAAGGGATTGTCTATGATTTTAAGGACCATTTTCCTTTTTATTGTCTCTGAATCTTCGTCGTTGTTCACATGTTCGTTGCATGGTATTCGCAGCATTCTCTTGTTACCAGCCTCTTCTTCATCTGTGAGGAGATTGTCTATCATTTCTTGGCACCACAGCTAACAGAGCCTGATAGACGTCTAAAAAACATATCTAGTGAAAATTAGACTAGATTTAATAACTCAGTTTATTATTTTTTCCAACTATTCTGTCAAGCTGTGCATTTAACTTTATATATCTACCTTCCCTTCTACAGTATCCGATGATTTTTCTCTAAATATTATGAAAGCTGAGATTGTTGGGTACAGCGTACCCGGATTAAAATTAGAATTTAATACGGGATACCCTACCCACAAAATACAACGCAAATTTCAAGAAAAAAACAACACGATAAGGAACGTTTGTAGAAAATAGAACATTGTATATTTAAAGTCATTTATGGAGAATAAACAAATTTGTATATTTTTATATCTTGTGAATGGGTTAAAATATTAATGCTTTAGTTCGTTTAAGCAAATGTGATTTAAACAAAAAATGTCTCTTTCAACAGAGTAGTAGAATAATATCTGTTTCTTTTGTTTTTGTGTATCCGCCGAGTCGGTGGAAAGGAAAAAGGGGCGATCAATTTATTTTGAAAAAGAGAGTGTGGATGAGAAATAAAAGATAAGAGGAAAATGTACTTATCGGGTTGAATTGTTTTGAAGTCAGTTGTAAATTTATTGTTGTTGTTGTTTTCCTTTCATAGCCCACCTTCTGCTCTTAGTGTCGGGTTGAGTCAGTGACGGACCTGACTGTCATTCTTCTGTCCTCTATGAACTCTGCGCCCTTCTGACTGGTGATTGACTTGAGTCTCTCTATTTATAGCTGACTTTTTTTTCACACTGGATCGTTATCTATTTTTTTTAGTTTAGTAAATCGCCTCCTTTCATTTGGTCAGAAAATTAATTTCACACCTTATTGCGAAATATTTTTTTAGTCGTTTTGATCCGATTTTGTTGGTGTGCATATCTACTTTGTGTTTTTTAGTTATTTCTTGGAAATGATATAGGATTTGTATCCTATAAGATTAATTTCGTATACGTTAGTAGAATTTAATATTATTGATATTTTGTTCTAGTATGTCATGCAGCCAGCCTGTGTTTTTCCGTCATCTCCAATGCATTATGAAATTTGGTTTATTTACTATTGTTATATGTACGCTGATTTAAAGTTACCAAATACACTAGTGGGGAATATCAAATGACAGAAATTATTGTAATATTATTAATAATATTAAAAGATGTAAGCTGATTTGCATGTAATATTTACGGAGATAATTTAAGAAATGAAATATTTGGAGATCTTTGGACGAAACGAAACCATTTAGATGACAGCTTTACTAAAATCTGTTAAAATAGTGTATTGCGTCATTTGCAGAAATTTGCTGTCACGTTATTTCATGTAGAGAACACTATTTCTTATTTTTAAAAAAATCACAGAATATATTTGGCATCCGATTAATAAGCGATATGTATAGCAATCTTTTTATTCAAAATGAAAATTGATGATCACTGCTGGGTGTTGTTATATGGAGGCCTTGTGATGCGCAGACTACATGATCCTACTAACGGCCTGACCTACATGACATATAAATAGAGACCATTATATTTGCGAATCCCTTACGAGCAAGAGTTGCAAGAATGTAGTCACTGTGGATAGCCAACCTCCGTCTGGGTTTCACTCCGGCTTTTCTGTCTGAATTTCCTTCTATAGCCTTTCAATTGTTTGGATATGATCACAGCCGAGGTTAAGATTCAGGGTTTACTTTTCACTAGATAGACTTCCTACCTAGCTGTTATGCATCAACATCTACCCGATCACATCTTGCTATAAGGCACCAGTAATCCGCTTTTGATCCTGTTCTGATTTGGGCTGGACTTACCTGTTAGAAGCTATTTAAGACGCTTGACATGGAAGCATTATATATAAAGTGGGAATATGTCCCTACTACTACGTCAGACTGGGATAAAATTTGTAATATATATAATCTATATATATATATAAATAATATAAATTGAAGTATATATATATATATATATATATATATATATATATATATATATATATATATATATACACGTTTGCGCCTAGCATGAAACATGCCTGAGTGAGAGTCTGCAATATGGATTGGCTAGCTGCCCTAATAGACGGGTATTCTCGAATACGAATGCCCAGATTTTATATATATATATATATATATATATATATATATATATATATATATGCGCAGGTATGCAGAAAACAGAAAAGAACACGTTGGGTGCATAATCCGGAGTTCCTTAGTATTTTTGTTTTTATTTTTAATAAGACAGTGCTCCATACAGAAGTAGAGTTTATAGTAAAATATTTTTGGTTTAAAAATATGATTCCTTCGCTACATAAGAGTTCTCATGTTTCAAAGACGAGAGCCGAATCCCTCCAAATAATTATTAAAATTAAGTTGAATTGAGGTGTTTAGTCCCGTTTAATCTTCAAGTGAAATTTTAGGAATAGGCTATCTCTTGGTTTACGTGTGTTTTTAGGCATGGTCCGTTATAAAATTCGTTATTGTGGGAGTTGCTATGTTAGTTTTCTTCGTTAAGTGGTCAGAGAGTTAATTCTTATCTATAAATTCATCATCTTCAGATCTTCGAAGATGATGAATTCAACTTAATTTAAATAATTATTTGGAGGGGTTAGTTTCTCGTTCTTGAAACTTGAGAAATCTTATGTAGCGAAGGAATCATATTTTTAAACAAAAAAAATTATATATATATATATATATATATATATATATATATATATATATATATAATATGAAATGGACAAAGTCCGACAATTATTTGAAGACATTTTATGTTTATGCATTATTTTTATAGATACAAAAATTCAGTAAATTCTCTGTTTAAATAAATGTTATTAAATACTTTTTATTATAAACAGAGCATTTACTTTAATATTTGTATCTATAAAAATAATGCATAAACATGAAATGTCTTTATATATATATATATATATATATATATATATATACACTCCGTATTAACAAAATGTACACATTTGTATTTATCCTGTGAAAATATTAGGCACAAACAATAAATTATTTTTTTTAAATATCATTGGATCACTACTAGAAACAAGACAAACATTAAATTAAATCGCAGCTGTGAGAAATCCATACGAAATTTACAACAATGAACAGCAGTAAATCTCTACGGGGTTATTATCTGAACACAGTGATCGCGACAAGGATTAAAAAATCGTAGAGCCGAGTTCGTATTCAGGTCGATTTTAATACATTCACATACGTGCTAAGACCCTTGGGAAATGGTATGGAGCTTTCACTTCTATGGATAAATAGCTGTGCAGATTGTGTCCTATATCCTTTGAGGGCAACCGAACGAGTAGAAGGAAAACTCTGACTTCAAAATATGACCGAGGTGATCTATACTATATTATATGGTATTCGGCTATTAGCGAAGAGTCTGGAGTAGAGATGGGCGGAAGTGAAAAAATCATGAGGAGGAAAAACCAATGTTTTATCTTCGACTGAAGCAGGACAATAAATCAAAGGGATCAGTTGGAAATTCACTGATCATTCCGCGAATCGAAAGACGCCTGAATAATAATAATAATACCTTGTGATAAGAAAATTAATATAACGGTTGTAAATAATAAAATTTAGTACATGATAAATAATATTTTATTTAGTGGGTAATTAACTAGCTAAAGAGTTATTTTTTAAATTACAAGCTTGATCCTGAGAACGAACATGCTCTCTGGTTTGAGCTGCAAGGCTACAAAAATTAATTGGTACATGAATTACAACCTTGTGCACATTAAATGAAACAACCGCTTTAATTTCCTTTCTTTCAGTGTACAGTCAGATTCAGACCCACTGTAGTAACATGGTGTAATCGTTTTCAAGTTTTTCCTCAGATTGGGTCATTTCTAGTGTTTGCAGTAATATGAATCTATTTTCGGTGTGTGTGATGAAACTTGTTTGACCTTGAAAAATATTGCGTCATCCATGATTGCATCAGATTTGTTTTATGACGTCCAGACACTATTGTCCCGACTGGCGATTAGTTTTCCTTTGTCTGAGATAAGCGTTACTCCAAGGAATCGTACGAAATTTGTCACACTGCACGAACAAACAGGCAAGCATTTCCTGTTTGCAAATCAATGTACTAGCCTGGCATGGAAACTCTACTGATTGAAATTCAGTCGAGAATCTTTGGTCAATCTGCAAACAACGACTTCGTGGAATGGATATACGACGTCCTGACATGTGCATTGGGTCGTGTTTCATTGGGAAAAATATGAAAATATAATAATAATAAAATTATTCGTTTTGTTTCAATTAATTTGCACAAGTTTTTATGCATCAATAACCAAATCCCTACTCACTGCTGTTGGAAGGACACGTCCTGGATTTCCTGATGTTTTGATTGGTGTAGGCTTGCTCACCACGCTTAGCCAATAGTCGGAGTCCCTGGTTGCCGTGTTTGGTTTTAAATTCAGTGGAATCTTTCTCCTTGAGCGGTTGCTACCCAACATTATAGAACCTATTCTATCTTGTTATTTATCCATAGATGGAAGAAGCAGAGATGGATTCATACATTTCCCATGATAATTTGCGCGTAAGTCAATGTAACGAATTTGACTTGCATTTGAACTCGGCGTTCTGATTTTACAATTTGATTCGCTTTCCTTTATTCAGCTATGCCTCCATTAAGTGCACCGATAAGTAAGGATTAATTTCATTATCATCATTAATAGCTACCATATTATAGAAAATGGATTTTTTCATTGATAAAAATGCTAATAATAGAAATACGAAAATGTTGAATATAATTTATAAATAGATTAATAGGTTCTCTTTGTACGATTAAGAATTGGAAATAAAGATAAAGAAAAGGAGAATCGGCAGAATAAAGGTGGACGGTCACAATGATATAAATATCAGAAGGAGATAAAACATCGAAAAGACGTAAGATGGAAATTAATGAAAAAGTATAAGAAAAAAGGGCGTGAAATAAAGAGATAAACAGGAATAAAACGTAAGGGAAAAGATTAATACGGGATATAAACGAAAATACAAAAGAGAAAATGGAAAGAAGGAGAAAAAAATAAAAGAAAAAGGCAAAAGACTGGTGATGTGTACCAGGGATAAAATGAAAGAAGCAAAGTAAATAAAAGAATAGAAAACCAAAAGAAAGCAGACAAAAACCGAAAAAATAGATAAATGACAAAAAAAAAAATCTAAAAGTTCAAATGATAGAGAAAATGGTATAAATACAAAAAAAGAGAAAAAGCTGAAGAGAAAAACGTAGAAAAAAATGGAATAAAAAGTTGAAAAAAAAAAGCAGAAATGGAAAAATAAGACTTAAGATGGAAAAGAAACAACACGAAAAAAATGCATCCACAAAATAGAGAAAATGTAAAAAATAATAGGTAAAATAAAAAATTCCAAAAAACGAACAGAAATAAATGAAAGAAAAACGACAAAAATAAAAAACAAACCAAAAAAATAAAGAAATCTACCCGAATTAGCTACGTTTTGTTGCGTGTCACATATATGTTTTTAAGAAAATGATGATTTAAATCATTGTTATAATTGTTGGAACAATATGATACATTTCAGTATTACTCAATTATCTTGCCGATATGACCTCCATTTTCTGGATTTCTCCTTCTATATTTTGGATAGGAATCATTCCCTTGTTCAAGTTTACATTTCTTGTAAATCAAAGGGAAAAAAATCTGCGGGTGTTTCTGTAAAAACAACTTGATATGACCCCTTTGACATATATTTAATGCAATACATAATTGAATGAATTGATGAGCAGATTTCAATTTTAGTATGGCAGTTGAATTGTCTCAACAAATATGTATTGTGAAAGACTACCCACTGATTGTCGATTCATTTCTCAATTTAACGTACATATCTCATTTTGATCTTGTCAATGTGGACTTCATCTTCTGGCTTTCTCCTTTTATATTTTGTTTAGGAGTGATTCCCGTGTTTAAATTTAAATATACATTAAATCAAAAGGAAAATATTTTTCAGTCAGTAGGGGGTGTACCCCCCCCCCCATCCCGCCCCGGGAACCCCTTTGATCAAAATGAAATATACACTGAAGTCCCTCAAGAGTTATTCCCTTGTTCAAATTTAAATTTAATTTAAATCAAAGGATTAAAAATTCAGGGTGTTTTTTTTTTCTTTTTTGCCCCTACGGGGACCGCCTTTGATCAAAATTAAATATACTTATCCAAGTACCCTGGGTAATGTAGATTTTTTCAGAATATATGGAGTTATTTTGGTCTATCTCCAAAGCCCTAGGAGGAGTTCGATAACAAACAAACAGTAAGAAAGAGGCTAAAACATTTTTTATATATAGAATGCGATGGGAAATACCAAAGAAATTGAAAGAACAATTTTAAACATTTTGGAGAGAAAGAGAATAAAAATACTAGATGAAGTAATGTGTTACAGACATGAACGTTAGAGGGTATTAAACAATATCAACTTCTGATTGCTTACTTTTGTGAAGAGACGTAAATAGAAAGTGGAAATGAAGATATCGGGTTGAAACGATGGAAGCTTATTGTTAAAGTGTGGCGTCAAAAAAACTGGCTGTAGGCACAAAACTTCTGGTATATGTCAAAAAGATGGACAGGGACAGACTTGCATATTTGCCAAATATTAATGCAATATATTAATTAATGTAATATATATCTGCTTTGGCACCACGTCTACAGTCACTTTCTCACAGACTCGCCGTTGCCTCTCTCTCTGTCTGTTTTACAAATATTAGGTTGGTGCAAAAATAATGACGTGATAATGTCGTTTTTGGACGTTAAAAAATACATCAAAAAACGACATTATTACGTCATTACTTTTGCACCAACCTAATACTTTCATGGCAATTCCTCCGAAGAGCTGCATTCGCTGGTTCCCAGACTTCATGAGTTCAAGCGCCCTACGAGGCTGGCATCCCGATCTCACCCTTTCACTGTCGAAACTTTTAAATATAGCCGTCTCTTCTACTCTAATAGCTTCCTGTCTCGCACCTCTCGCCTGTGGAACTCTCTTCCCTATTCCAGTTTCTCTGAGAGCTATAATCTCCAGCTATTCAAATGTAATGTCAGTCGACATCTCC
The DNA here is from genome assembly GCA_903632075.3 of Acanthosepion pharaonis. Lineage (NCBI taxonomy): Eukaryota > Metazoa > Mollusca > Cephalopoda > Sepiida > Sepiidae > Acanthosepion > Acanthosepion pharaonis. The sequence goes on from CAHIKZ030005567.1 coordinate 212,240, forward strand.
AGTTGCCTTGATCTATCCACTACCCTCCTCCTCATCCTTTCCTCTATCACTCCTATCTGATCTTGCCCCAAATTTTCTGTAACCCCTTGCGTCCTAGTGGCTTCTCGCCTTGCTTGGGGTGAAACGCTAATATATATATATATATATATATATATATATATATATATATATATATATATATATATATATATTATAACTTGAAATTATCTTCAAATTACACTTGTCTTCGATAATGGGGATACTAATATCTACGGTAAAAAA
>CAHIKZ030005567.1:217500-222500 GCA_903632075.3 Acanthosepion pharaonis
TTAGTATGAAGCACATTGACAGATTGGAGATTACTCTTTTAGCTTGTCTTTGTACCTTACCTACGGCTGTCCAACCGTTCTTACTCCACTGTCAAGCTGGGCATATATGAGAACCTTACCTATTGTGTCTATATCTATCTATCTATCACACATATATATATATATATATATATATATATATATATATATATATATACATATATATATATATATATATACACACATATACATTTTATATATATATATATATATATATATATATATATACATATATATATATATATACGTATATATATGCATATATATACATATATATATACGTATACGTATATATATATACATATATATATATATAAACATATACATATATATAGATATATATGCTGTCGTGTCCGTATATTGTTTAATATGTTTGTGATTTACATCTTTGATAATGGCTTAAGAAAGCCGAAAGCTTATATTATATTAAAAAAATATGGATCAATATTGTGAATTTCTTTCTTCGTTTAATGATAATGTTATCAAACTTATCAGATGTTACGAACAAATTTTACATAAAATAAATAGACAACACTTGTCTATATTATTTAATGAAACGTGTATAAATGAAAATATGCTGCCTAAATACACACAATTTAAATTACATGATCCAGCAGCCCACAATACTATCAATACTTGGAATTACAAATGTAGCCTTGTGAAAAGGCAAATCGAAATATCCAAGGAAAAATTAAACAACTTTAACAGCAAAAAACAGGACATTTACGATAAACTACAGGATATAACTACCCTGGACCAACTGGAGGAAATTTCACATAGACTCACGGAAATTACCAATAAATCTGAAGCTCAACACCGAATTAAAATTATAAAAAAAACTGAATACATTATACAAATGTAATATCACTCTTCCTAACAAAACTGATAAATACATTAACCTTTCCAACTATGAACTAACTAAGGACCAAAAAGAATTACTTAACCTTGGACCTAACTGTCATATATACCGTAAGTACAATCGACTTTTTAAAAAAATAGAAATTGAGACCCTATACCAAAACATCGTTAAACTCCAGGATGAACAACTAATAGAAACTACACCAGAATTTAAAGACTTACTTAAGGCCGAGGCATTCAAGGATCGGCATGATAGAAGCAGAAACTCCTCAAAAATTCTTTCTAAACAACTGAAAATTGCCGCACAAGAACTACGTAACCACCCTGACATTATTGTAAAAAAAGCTGATAAGACCAACATTTTTGTCATCCTAAACAAGTTGGATTACAACAAAAAACTAGACCACATACTCCATGATCACATAAAGTTTAAAAAACTTAACAAGAACCCGATCAACCAACTAAAATCAAAGCTTAATAAACTTATTAATGCTAATAATGCTGAACAGAACTCTTTAAAACTCCCTAAAATTGTTGGTGATTATAGACCTGGCTACATATATGGCACTATAAAACACATAAACCTAACTATCCTCTCCGTCCTATCATATCGCAAATTCCAACTCCTGTATATCATCTAACAAAATACATCAACCAACTTATTACTCCCTATCTTCCTAGTAAATATAGTGTTAAGTCAACATTAGAAGTAATCCAAATCCTAAAAAGTGAAAAACCTGACAATGAAATCATGGCTTCACTTGATGTTGAAAACTTATTTACCAATGTCCCTGTTAGTGAAACTATTGACATAATTATAAGAAATATATACAGTAACTCATCTTTACCCCCATTAAATTAATCCTAATATATTAAGAAAACTACTATTAACTTGTACTACTGAAGTCCCTTTCTTCGATCATAATAACAATATATATATATACAACGTGATGGTGTCTCCATGGGTTCAGTATTGGGCCCGACATTTAGCAATTTCTACATTTCGAACCTCGAAAATAAGTTATTTACAGATTTTAAAAAAACATCAATCTACCTAAGATACGTTGATGATATTCTTATGTTAGTTAAAAATATAGATGAAATAATTCAACTTCAAAAACGGTTCCAAAATAATTTTGTCCTTAAATTCACATATGAACTCAATACTAATAATAAAATCCCCTTCCTTGACATATTGATAAACACAAATAATAACAAATTTACTATTTCGCCATACAAAAAACCTACAAGCATAAATACATGTACACTTAACTACAAGAGCGAATGCCCATATTACTACAAAATAGCAATTATAAAGAATCTAATACATCGTGCAGAAACTAATTCATCCACAAAACAGATTTTTTACAGTGAACTAAAGAATATAAAACAGACACTTATTAATAATAGCTTTACAGACTATATAGTTGATGAACAAATAAGATGCTTTCTTAGAAATCTCAATAATAAGCAAATTGTACATAATACTGCTTCTACTGATCTCAAATATATTAATCTCCTATATCGTAATCAAATGCATACTAATTATAAACAAGATGAAAACATACTAAAAAATTTAGTAAATTCTAATATATCAACTACAGATCCTAGCAAAAAAATTAAATTAATCATATACTACACTAAATCTAGTATATCCAACTTAATGCTTCGCAATGATTCTTCTCCCCGGTTAGCGATTTGCAAAAAAACCAACATAGTTTATAAATTCAAGTGCACTTTGGGAGAGTGTATCTCCAACGAATTAAATAATATTTATGTTGGTCACACCACAAACTTGCTTTCACGACGCTTGACACTACATTTTAATGAAAACTCTAACATTTTTAGGCATTTAAAACAACATGCTTGCCCGCACACACAATTCCGTAAAATACTTGTCGAAAACACAACTATACTTCGACATGAAAACAATAGACAAAAACTAAAAATACTTGAAGCATTATACATCAAACAGTTAAAACACAACCTAAACAAAATCAATTATGGCATCTCTACAAATATTCTTAAATGTCTATAATTGGTAACAGAAGCCATTGGTTTATACCAACGGCTTTCCTTACTTCATTCTACAATTCACTCTCGTGTAGTCATGTGTGACGTCATGAGATGCTGTGCGATTTTCGCTTCTAGCGTCTTATATGCATGTGTTTATCGTTGCTTAGTGATCAACTATGTAAACAATGACAGACTATCATCACTGTCGTGTCCGTATATTGTTTAATATGTTTGTGATTTACATCTTTGATAATGGCTTAAGAAAGCCGAAAGCTTAGATTATATTAAAAAAATATGGATCAATATTGTGAATTTCTTTCTTCGTTTAATGATAATGTTATCAAACTTATCAGATGTTACGAACAAATTTTACATAAAATAAATAGACAACACTTGTCTATATTATTTAATGAAACGTGAATAAATATATATAGATATATATATACGTATACATATATATATATATACATATACATATATATACATATACATATATATACATATACATATATATACATATACATATATATATACATATATATATATATATATATATACGTATACATATATATATACATATATATATATATACATATATATATATATATATATATATATACATATATATATACGTATACATATATATATATATATATATATATATATATATATATATATATATATATATATATATATATATATGAGAAAGTCACGCATATTGTGTTGGTGCGTAATTATCAGACGTTTTTATAGGAGGGTTATTTGTTAATAAGAATAGCTGTTGCTTTGTTACTTATTTTTAATAAAAATCTTATTTTATTTTCATGTAATAAAAATGCGTGTCGATAATTATACCCATTTAAAAATGTTATTGTTGGAACGTTATGTTTCTTTTTTCATAATGAATATTGTGTACAAACGGCTGATAATTATGCACCAACACAACCGATACACAAATGTGAGTAAATAGTGTTGATAAATACTTTTAATTTAAATTACTTCGAAGTTATAATGAAGATGTAGGGGAAACTACATATATAATACGTTATTTAACAATATACTGACACAGCTTGAAAAAAGAAATTATTTATCCCATTGGTAATTAATTTATCTTAATAATTCAAGCACTCTAATCTTGTATGTGTATATGTATGCGTTTTCTCGAGATACATCTTGAAAGATGCCGAATTCTCCAAACAATTTACGAGGATATTATCTCTTGAAGCTATTCCGAATGCAGTGCCATATTCCATAAAAACTATAAGACTTCCAACTCGGGCCGATTTTCTGTTTTACAGCATTTTAATTGGGAATTGAGTATATGTTTTTGACATATATTCTTAAAACCATCCACGCATATAAACAAACACATGCATATTATATCCCAAGTATTGTGTGCGTTAAAAATAATATGCATTCAAAATGCATAATATTGGAATTCTAAAATACATTTAAATATAAATAACAGGAAATATATTCATACAATTTACTACCATAAATTAGAGAATTTTTAAAACTAAAAAAATATGAATATGTGTCACATTTCTTGATAAATTAATAGACGATAATTATGTATAATAAAAAAGATACATATAATTTTGAAAATAAAAATCTACACCTTTTTTAAGATATTATACAAAATTTTCATGTTATATGTTAACTATAAAGCCCAGTGGAAAAGTAAAACGCATTTTAGCGTTTTGATGTTCTAATTGAAATATGAGAAATCAATAACCTCATTGATAATATTGTTGCTACATAATTTTGCATCATGAAGTACATTTAAAAGAGACCCAATGGGTTTATGTGTAATCTAATCGTAGCTAAAAAGGGGAAACTATTTCATTGTCGGTGATATTCATTTTAAATATATGTATACAAATTGCACGTGTATGTAGTGTTTGAATTATTATCTATAAGTGAAAAGACACATAATCAACAATCAGGCAAACAGCAAAATATACCTCAAAGGTCGTTTAGAAAAGCAAAAACGTAAATTAATTGCTAATAATCAACCTATTATTTCATCGCATCGCAAAGTATAAATAAAATTCCATCATCTAAACACCATAAAATTAATTCCAATT
>CAHIKZ030005567.1:227500-235000 GCA_903632075.3 Acanthosepion pharaonis
TACGTGTTTGTAACTGACTTCTACAAGAGGTTACTTCACTCCATCCGACAATCACAGACGACGCATGTTCGACTCCGGTACGACTCCCTCTCTCTGCCTGGCTGTGGCTATTTTATGGCAGCAGAACGAGTCCATTATATCCGAAAAAGGGTGGACCCCATAATAATATTGGAGTTTATTTTTGAGATCAAATGTTAAAATTAATCGCATCGAACCGATCAGATTCACCATTATACGAGCAATGACATATTTTAGACCCTGGTATTTTGAGTAAATCCAATCGTATCCTCATCATCCTTTAAACAACGGATTTAATAGATGTATACATTCGTGAAGAATGGGCTCGTGGTTAGAACGCTAGTGTACTGACCATTAGTGATTTTCCAAGCGTAGCTCAGATGTGGCACAAATCCGAAAGTATGGGGCACCCAGTGAGTATCAAATTCAGTCGTAAGTGTTCTAGCGAGACAAGCTTGCTAGCCATTACACCACCTCGAGGTGCCCATGCGTACTGACCATTAGACACGGGTTCAAATGGTAGATTTGTCAGGAAGGTGAATTTTTCATGTTTGATCCCAGTTGGCACGTTTGGAAAGTGCCTGAAAACCATACCAAACAAAGCAAGGTTGATCCAAGACGGAACACTCTGAGGTTGCTAGCACGAAGTGACAATTCACGTGAACGTACTGGCCTTGTTCAGATTGTTGTTCACGCCAGATACTGTAATTAAGCTTTGTTCAGCATTATTGCAGCATAAACAAGCACAAAATGCGCCTGACCAAGCGTCTGCAATAGGCATTAGCTAGTCGTCCTAGAAGATCATTTTGCGCATTAACATTCAAGAAGAAACAGCCTCGATTTCGGTTTTACTGAGAGTTTCTGTCCTTCTAAAGGTCGTTGTCTAAGCTTTTCTGTCTGACTGGTTTGGTTTGCACTAGTTTATTTTTTTAGGGAATAAAAAATTCAATGGAATATTTAATGTCGAGAATATTTTTAGGAATAGATTCATATGAATATAATATGAAATCTCTGTAAGAAATCAGTTGTCAGAACAGTTTTACTTGACGTAATTTATAAAGAGTTTTATTATTATTATTATTATTTTTTTACCGAGATTCAAATGTATTGGTGGTAATATTTATTTTTCAAAATGTATCGCTGGTAATATTTTTACCATAAAAATATATTTTTAAATTTGGCATTGTTTTGGGAGTTAAATACTTTCCCCGTAGCTTGGACCCTAACAGATACTACCACCCTGGTCAAGGTGGACCTCGGAACGACAGTAATTAAGAGCCTCAAACCACCTGATAAGGGTCCTTGCTGCTGAATGTAGTGTATCTTCATACCGACGACGCTTTTGTGTGCAATAATGCACCAATGAAGCCTGTCCACACAACAGTCCGCAAGGTAAAAATCATGTGAAGATTTATCTTTCGAATTTTCCACTTTATTATCAAGTCAATTTCATACGTCACTATAATGCAGCGACAGACTAGTTAGGGGAAAGGCAACATCCGATAGTCCCTGGTATATTATGTCTTTGAGAGGCGACAAGTAGATCAACGAGGGATATGTCCAATCCAGCAAAAACGTCAACAAGTCATACATGTTTGTCATGAACGCTCGATCGACGAAGTCATTGTCAAACTCACGTTCTCTTGGGGAAATACACTGTATTTGAAAGGAGTTACAGAAGTAGTAATTGATAAAGTCACACTAGTAAGCACAAACCCTGACCTGGTATTATTAATTGATTTCTTCAGTGATATAATTTTATTAAAATAATGACAATTTGGTGATTAATAACAGTTATTTCTGTATTAATTTTGTAAAATCTGAAAAGCAACGGTTATTAATGCAAGAAAGAAGCGAGTCAATTATTTATTTGGTATTTGCAGCAGACGCAAAATATTTCTATCTTCCCTTCTTTCATTATATGTTTAATTCTTTGCTTCTTTCTTACTTCTTTTTTATATTCTCTCTTTCTTTCATGTTATCACTGAAACCAATCAGCATATCTGATATGTCTTTTCCGTGTTTCCATGTAATCAAAATGGAATAGTCCATTATTGATGCGGTATTGGCAGGAGAAGTTAAACACTCCTATCTTTCTTTCTTTTATTTAGTCAATGAAACTAAGCAGCACCACTGATATATCTTTCACGTCTTTCGACGAGATGAAGCCGTAATAGTGTATTATCTATGAGGTATTAGCAAGGCATCACGTACGTGCTTCTTAAAGAAACTAAGGGGACTGAAGAAATAATTATAATAATTGATAAATTTATTTTCAGTTCAAGTCAAGATATTTGGAACCGTTCTACATGGGAAATGTATACATGGATCTTACATGAAATGTTTTGTTGAATTTGGAATTCATCTGTTTAGAGAGATAACAGGATGGACCAAAAAGATTAATCTAAAATTCTGACAGAAATAAGTATATATATATATATATATATATATATATATATATATATATATATATATATATAGTTGTATATTTAGGCGGCAATCCTTCCTTTATGCATGTTTCATTAAAAACGACAGACAAGGTACTACGGTTGAGCTTTTTATTTAATTTTTCTTGTGTTCTGACAAGAGCTTTCTTTTCTGGACAAAGGCTGTGTAAGAACTGTCCGAATGTTTTGTATTTCCGAGCGCTTTCGGCTACACCTTTAGCCATTATCAAGGATGATTCGATTATCAGCTTAGTAGAGTGTGTGCGTTCTGTGTATGTTCAGTGTGTGGTAGTGATGTTTTTAATTTTCGAATACGGTTAGCACGTTTTGGCTTTGTTCATAGTTAATATTGTTAAGAGTTGGCTTTTTCATTTTTATTATTAGAGCTTCCATTTTTTTTAATAACACACCCTTTGTCCAGAAAAGAAATCTCTTGTCAGAACACAAGAAAAATTAAATAAAAAGCTCAACCGTAGTACCTTGTCTGACGTTTTTAATGAAACATGCATATATATATATATATATATATATATATATATATATATATAGATAGATAGATAGATAGATAGATAGATGTGTGTCTGTGTGTGTGTGTTGTGGAGGAGGAAAGATTGAATAATGGATAGCAGCTTGTTGGAGTGAGGAATTCGAGAGAGCCGAGTTTGAATGGAACGTCGTCCACCAGGTCTCTGTATTCGGCACTTCAAAAAGTGGGAATGGTTCTGAACAAAACCTTCAAATCCCATGTGCTGGTGTCTGGGTGTCGGTTCATAGGAACTGAGCTGCTTGACTCATACGTCGATTACAACGAGTAAGTCGAATATATATATATATATATATATATATATATATATATATATATATATATATATATATATATATATATATATATATTAAGGATACGTTCGATTGAACCACATAAAATTAATTGAAATACTAGTTCTGCAAATACATTTCGTCCTTTTACTGATAAAATAGCGATAGGTAACCGTATATTAATCTCATAGTCTTGTCGCATGTGGTGCATTCTTCCTGTTTCTTGCTTTTCTGAGACATATGATCTTCAATAATTCCAATAAAAAGCCAATCGCCATCTTTTGTCTTCCTGAATCTTGTACATTTATTTTCATTTTTCTTGAATGAAGACTTCTCTCTATTTTTCATTCACAGTATCTATTGACACTTAGGAGTATTCATCCTTGTTTTTGACGAATTGCTTAAGAAGACACATTCAAATAAATTATTGCTGACAATAATACGTTATAAAATCCCCAATACATATATATATATATATATATATATATATATATATATATATATATATATATATGTGTGTGTGTGTGTGTGTGTGTGTGTGAGTTTGGACGTGCACGCGCGTAAATTACAATTAATGAGATCCCAAAATTTACTTCATGCAGATGATCATTTAACCCATAGTAAAGTAGTTTTTCCCTGGATGTATCAATGCAAATTCACTTGTTAAAAATCTTTTTTTTTAGTAAATGTAATTGCATGGATAAGTCCATTGAAACATATTTTCCCATTGACGAAACCATCATCTGCCTGAGGTAAATTGTTTGGATCTCATTCATTGTAATTCGCTTCAATGATCTATAATAAAATTATATTTAGCACTCACTTGTGGATCAGTTTTAATATTTTATATTAATAGGATCTACTTAATATATTAATATTAGGATCTATATATATATATATATATATATATATATATATATATGTAAAACTTAGTATTAGCAATCATTCATCTGACAAAGATGTGTTTGATAAATATACCGGTATTTATATACTGTTTTAAAGAGTAATGATAACCAGTACGCTGAAATCAAGTATAAAAAATAGGATGATAGTAGTCTAAAGAAAAGAAATAAAAATAGGAAAATCATTTGGTACACACCAAATTTCCCTAAGATTGAAACTCTTAGTAAAATATCTAACTGAAACCCATTAGAAATAATTCATAGCTACATCGATAATCTTGAGAAGATTATAAATTTACACAATAAGGTATTTGAAGCCAAATAAAAATTGAATCATAAAGCACTTTTCAAGATAAATCCTCTTTCTAATACCAACCAAGCGATGTAATTTTAGTAATTCTGACCAGTTCCAATTATCAAACAAATGGTTAACTAAATCTCTGGTTTATCTAATTATTATTTCTACAATTGAGAATCCGACTGTTGAAAATTCTATATTGGTACTACAAAGAATCCTTTTAAGTCAAATTTGAATCAACTTAACTTGTTCTCCCATAGCATTTATAGAAAGAATACATCAGTTTCGAAAGAAATTGGAGTGTAAAAGATGCTAATAAATCTCCTAAGGTAAAATGAAAAATTTTAAAAGTAGCTAGAACATGTAGATCTTTATACGAACACTGTTTTCTGTGTTTACGCGAAAAAATCTAAATTAACAGTAAATTTTAGACATAGTCTAACTTTTACCTTGAAATTTAATTAAACTTTGGAATTTGATAATAGTTCTTATTATATTTTAGATGATGAAATGCAATGCATCTTATATGACTTATTTTTCTTTTTGTATTATTAATTTAGATAAAATATAGTTCTCTATAAATCTCCTCTTAGTATTATTAACATCTTATATGAAAGCGATTTTTTTTTGTTTTCTCAGTGTTTCACCTCAAGCACGGTGGGAAGCCACTAGCACGCAATGGGTTACAGAGAGTTGGCGCGAGAGCAAATAGGAATGATAGAGGAAAAGATGAAGAGAAGGGTAGGGGATAGATCAGGGCCTCAGGAGACGTCGATTGACATTACATTTGAATAGCTGAGGATTATAGCTATCAAGTAAAACAAGAAAAAGCGGGTAGTTCCATAGGCGAGAATTGCGAGATATGAAGCTACGGCAGGAGAAGAGACGTCTACATTTAACAGTTTCGAGAGTGAAATGGTGAGAGCAAATTGCTAGCCTTGTTGAACGCTTAAATTCATGAAATCTGGGAACCAGCGAAAGCAGCTCATAGGAGCAGTTATGTGAAAGCATTTATAAAAAAAAGACAGAAGGAGGCTAGGGAATTTGGTTGGTATTTTTAACATCTTGCATTTGGTTGGAATTATTAACAGCTTATATAAATGCTCGTTACTTAACGGTTGCATATTAATTTGCGAAACAATTCTATACGTTTAAATTATTTATTACATTCGTCAATCCCTCATGTCTATATTTTTATTTTTTTAAATTTTAGAATTTCTTTTCGAAGAAAAAGGAGGTATTTTGCTTTTGAAATTAAATTAATAATTCACTCACTTGTAATTTACAACCGCCTGAGGAGACCTTTTCATATACATCAAAACACGCCTGCATTTCTTTAGCGATTTTTGACATGTTTTTGATGTAATATCCTAAATTCTATCTATCTATCTATCTATCTATCTATCTATCTATCTATCTATCTATCCATACCTACACACACACACGCACAAACACACACACAAACACACACACACACATATATATATATATATATATATATATATATATATATGTGTGTGTGTGTGTGTGTGTGTGTGTGTGTGTGTGTAGATAGATATATTGAGACGTTTTGTCTAGTAATATTCAGTTGTATCTCTTCATGTTGACAGAAAATCTTTAGTGTGATATTATTCAAGGAAGAGAGAAATTTACCGCGTTGATACATATTATTTATTCCGAGGACTTTCGACATTAGCACAATGTCAACATCAGGGTGTTGTTTATTTCAAGACAAATAACCTCGTGGTCATCATTTTCAAAGAATAAATTGCTGTTTTCATCTGAATGTTATAAATATCTAATTTTGAAGTGAAGAAAGACGACTTGGGAGTATGATTAGCTTGATTAATGATTCAGGGGAGGTAACTATGTTATAGTATTGTCGAAACATTTTAAGGCATATTTATAAAAACTATTATTAGAAAGCTCTGTATTTTCAATTAACTTCTGTAAATTTTTTAAATATTTGTGCAATATTTTTAATTAATTTTATAAGTTTTCGTTTCAGTTTTTTAATATAGATAGCTTCAAGAATTTTAACTTTATGTTTATTAGATTCATGTAAACTTAGGGATTTTTTTCAACAAGAATTTCTAGAAATAAATATCTTTTTTGCGTTGGAGATGTAATCTCCCATAGTACATTTAAGATTCTACATAATGTTGGTTTTCTGCATCATGTTGTTGGGGAACAGTCGTTACAAATGTTTGAATTAGTTACACTATGTTTAGTTTAGTATATGATTAATATACGAAAATTTGAAAAATGGAAAGAGATATTTATAATAAATGTATATTAATACAGATAAATATAATAAAAATTAAACATACCTAGATTCTTTTAAAATTGTTTATATATATATATATATATATATATATATATATATATATATTGAATAAAAAACAGTCCACGTTAAGATTCCATGTAATAAGCTATTTCACCATAACCCCTTTAACAGGTTTCTGGATCATCAGACTTTACTTCCAAAAGCTGAAATGAAAAATGAAAAGAAATTCACAAGTTTTTTACGGACCTCATCAAGTATACGCAAAGTTAACGAAGTGAGGAAGTGAGGTGGGAGAGAGGATATGAGTGTGTCATATGTAGCATTTCAGTTTCCTATTTTAACCCCAGTGTGTCGGCTGGATGTTGCTCAAATTTAACGCGTCTCATTTCTAGATAAAGGTGGCTAAGGGGTGAACGATAAGAACTACATTAAAGGAAGACGTTCCAACAACCCCAATAAATTACACGACAGGTTTCATTCAAATTCTTAGACGCTGTCAGTTTGCGTTACTTTAACGTGCATATTTGGGAGGTTAAGGCTTGATAAATATCTAAATTTTAAAACAATCTACGAGGGAATTAATTTGAAATTCGGTGGAGTTGGTATTTTCTATGAAACAGTCGACTGGAAAAATCCATAGACAGAACATTGAAAGAGCAATCCAATTTATATTTAGTAATTTTTTTTTTTTTTTTTTTTTTTCCACTAAAACTTTTATCTTATAGCTTGTTA